>PVKP010002695.1:0-119434 GCA_004027715.1 Plecturocebus donacophilus
TCTTCGTCACATTCAGGTACACCTATCAAACATAGATTAGGTCTTTTCACATAGTCCCATATTTCTTGGAGACTTTGTTCATTCCTTTCTACCCTTTTTTCTGTCATCTTGCCTTCTCGTTTTATTTCATTGAGTTGATCTTCGACCTCTGATATCCTTTCTTCTGCTTAGTCAATTCGGCTGTTGAAACTTGTGCATGCTTCGCGAAGTTCTCGTGTTGTGTTTTACAGCTCCATCAATTCACTTATATTCTTCTCTAAGTTGTCCATTCTCGTTAACATTTCGTTATATCTTCTTTCAAGGTTCTTAGTTTCTTTGCATTGGGTTAGAACATGTTCTTTTAGCTCACAGAAGTTTCTTATTATCCACCTTCTGAAGCCTGATTCTGTGAGTTCATCATACTCATCCTCCATCAAGCCTTGTTCTCTTGCTGATGAGGAGCTGCGATCCCCTGTAGGAGGAGAGGTATTCTGATTTCGGGTGTTCTCAGCCTTTTTGCACTGGTTTCTTCCCATATTTGTAGATTTATCCACCTGTCCTCTTTGTAATTGCCGACTTTCAGATTGGGTCTCTGAGTGGATGTCCGGCTCGTTGGTGATGAAGTTTTTTCTGTTTCTTAGTTTTCCTTCGGGGGGGCGGCCTTTCTTCACAGAGCTGGGCCTTCCCGGGTTCAGCTGTGCTCGCTCTCTCCTCAGCGCTTCCAATTGCTGTTCTCCTTGTGGGGATGGGACCAGCGGAGCCTTTGGGCACCCAGTCCCATACACTCTGCACCGAGAAGCGCCGCGCCGGCCAAAAGAGTCGCACTGGCGACCCGTGTGGCTCCTTTGCCGGGAATCTCCCAGTCTGTGGGTATCAAAAATTCGTCTGCAATTGCAGCATCCACTCGCTCTCTGCGCTTTCACTGGGAGCTACAATCCTGAGCTGCTGCTACGCGGCCATCTTGGATCTCTCTCCACCCGGTGATGAAGTTTTTTCTGTTTCTTAGTTTTCCTTTGGCGGACGCCCCTTCCCCACAGAGCCGGACCTTCCCGGGTTCGCTGTGCTTGCTGTGAAACTCTCAGTCCTCAGCGCTTCCAATTGCTGTTTTCCTTGTGGGGATGGGACTAGCCGAGCCCATCAGTCCCGTATACTCTGCACCGGGCTATTTTAAAAAGAAAACTGAGAAACTCCTCTCTACCAAAATATATATTTTCTTAAGTAAAAAATACTCATCAATACATTATTTTAGTATAAAGTCACAAAGGTCAAATTATAAAATGAAAATTTATAATTTAAAACTTTAATATAAATTTATCTATTTTTATTGCATTTTAGGTTTTGGGGTACATGTGAAGAACATGCAAGACTGTTGCATAGGTACACACATGGCAGTGTAATTTGCTGCCTTCCTCCCCATCACCTATATCTGGCATTTCTCCCCATGCTATCTCTCCCTAACTCCCCACTCCCCACTGTCCCTCCCCTATTTCCCCCCAACAAACCCCAGTGTGTGATGCTCCCTTCCCTGTGTCCATGTGTTCTCATTGTTCAACACCCACCTATGAGTGAGAACATGCGGTGTTTGATTTTCTGTTCTTGCATCAGTTTGCTGAGAATGATGGTTCTCAAAATTTATATTATTTTAAATTTATAATTATAAAGAGAATACATCTCCAAAACTGAAGAAGCCGTAGCATTAGGATTAATATTAGAGATTATTGAATCTCTAACTGCTTTGAGACTAGAGATTATTCAGTCCTTCATAATTGATGTTAAATATGAAATAATTGGCATCTGTGAAAACTAATAAGCACTGGAATGAGATATTTAGTGCAGCTATAACTTTTCTCTCTGTGGTGATCTTTAAAGCAATGATACATTACTCTAGAGGATATAAAGGTATTTCACTCCAAAGGTACCTTGGTAGACTGACCAAACAAGCAGTTGAAATATATTTTATTTCAAGATTATCATAATACTTTCCTATCAATTACGTATCAGTGTTCCTTATTTTGTAACAAACTAAGAGAATCTTTTGTCATAGGATATCAACAAACTTGTTGAAAACATTCCACATGTAAATTAGAGGATTTTTAAAATATAAAAACAAGACTGTCAACTAATAAAAATGGTTATTTCTAGATTTCAATTTAAATCTAAAATTTACTTTCTATGATAAGGAATTTACAACTAATATCTTCAATATATACACTTCAATCTACTTTCAGGGTGAGATACTAGAAATCTGCCTCTCCTTAGCTATTTCTCAAATATGGACATTTACATTTATGTCTAGATGAAGTGACAATTTTATCAGTGATGTTGCTCTATTCACTAAAGTTGAGAATCTGAGTTATAAAAATATAAGTTTTTATCCTCCATGAAATTCAGTTCTTTCAGTCAGACCGAAATTAAAATGTTGGAAGTCCATTTTTAGAAATGAAAAGGTATCCCATATTCATGGACTGGAATAAATAATATTGTTAAAATGTCTGTGCTACTCAAAGCTATTTACACACTCAACGCAATCCCTATTAAAATTCCAGTGACATTTTTGGCAGAAGTGGAAGAAATAATCCTAAATTTCGTTTCGAAGCACAAAAGACCCAGAAGGGCGAAAGCAATCTGAAGCCAAAAGAAAAAAGCTGGAGGTATCACAATTACCTGATTCAAAAATATTCTATAATGCTCTAGTAATTAAAAGAGCAGGACAGTAGTATAAAAACAGACATATAGGCCAAAGGAACAAAATAGCCCAAAAATAAATCCACACATTTATGATCAACTTATCGACAAAGGTTCCAAGAACACAGAATGAGAAAAGGACATTCTCTTCAAAAATGGTTCTGAGAATTGGACAACCAGATGCAGGAGAATGAAATTGTACACTTATATCTCACACCATATAAAAATCAATTCCAAATAGACTAAACACTTAAAACCTGAACCTATAAAATGATTTGAAGAAAACAGGAAAAAGCTTTGTGACATTGTTCTAAGCAAACGTTTTTTTTGGATCTGACTCCCAAAGCACAGGCAACAAGAGCAAAACTAGATGACTGTGATTGCATCAAACTACAATCCTTCTGCTCAGCATAGGAAACAATCGACAAAGTGAAGACATTACTTACTATCATAATTTTAAACCATGAAAGCTCTAAATCAATATAGAATATATAAGTTGAGGGAAGTGAGAAAACTATCCTAGACATCCCACAGTTTTAGAAAGAAGAGATGGAGAGATGTAGGCATCTTTAATTAACAGTAAGATGGAGTTGGTCATGAGACTCTGATCAGGGCAAGGATACAAAAATAATTATAGAGTCATAGGTCTTAATTGGCTATCCATGATATCTTATTAGTCAAGTGTGGTGGATTTTGCAAGTCTTGGCCATATTGGGAAATAATTACTGTGTAATGTGCCAACTTTTTAAATACCTAATGTAGACTATGTTAACTACATTAGACCTAAATATAAATACAGTATTTTATAATATCTACTAGTCTTAAAGTCATCACAAGTAAATTTATCTAATGAAAATAAGAAAAGTTTAGAACAAAGAAACCCTTTTAGAACTATCTGATGGACCAGTAAAAGCTTCCTTGAGTGTTACATATTTTTCAATCTAAATGAGCAGAACTTCATTAATTATTGTTTCTTAATAAGCATTGCATATAGAAATATGTGTATATGTTTGTATACGTGTGTGTGTGTGTGTGTGCATGTGTAGAGAGAGAGACAGAGAGAGAGAGGTGTTAAGAATTTCTGAGACTCTAATCATACACAATTTACTGCCCCTTGCTTTACAATTTATAAGGAACGTGGAAAGAAGTATTTGTGGTCTCAGCATGTACACACCTTTGCTCCCAGCTCATTATAATGCAATTTCAAAGCTGTTACTCTTTCATCAAGTTCTTTGGGATTTTCCGTCTGCTTTTTCTGTACAATCTGACGTCCAGTCTTTATCACCATTTCCACTTCAGACTTCACTTCACTCAGACTCTTATACAAGTTCTAAGTTTAAACATAAAACATAATAATAAGCAGTAGAGTTAAATTACTTCATAATATTATTAACAGAAAGAAATAGAGATCCCCTTAATTGCTATTTTATGTTTACAATTTTAATAGAGTAGCATTTTGCAGCAGTGGTCAATATCGGGCTTTTGCATTTTCTGTCGATTTAATATATTTTTAATTGTCTACACACATTCAGATAGGTGTAATCTGCAGCTATTATTACACTAAGTGTTAATCATATATATTTGTGTGTCATGTGATATATATATGTTTTATATATATATATATATATATATATATTTAGTTAGTTAGTTCTTCAAGCCAACATATAAATGTCAATTCTGAATGTTACATGATTTCTATTTTAAATGTTGGTGTTATATAATTCTAGCCATAGATCTGGATAAATTAATTCACTTATTCATCAGGTATTTACTGAATGGTTACTATGTACTAGGTAGTATTTGAATCACTGGTAAGTCAGTGGTGGCCAAAACACACACATTCACTGTTGTTCTCACAGTACTTACATATTAGCAGGGTAAAACATCTAAACGTCTAGATTGTAAATTTAATATATATTGTATTATATATAAGAAATTGAGGTAATTTTCAACATTAATTACATAAATTTATTTTCTTAATAGTGCTGATGAAAAACATAGACATAAAATTATTTAAAATTTACATATATATCACAACTATAAAGCACACACATATTGTTTCACAAAAATAGATTGCTATATAAAAGCATTATAAGACAAGTGTCATAACTTTGGAAGACAGCTATGTTCACAATTATACCACCAACATCACTCCAACACCCTTGATGGTTTAATTTTGCTTTGAGGTTATTTTCCTAGAAACGCATGTGTTTATATGTATGTGCCCATGTATTCAAATATATACCTGTTGTGTGTATATATATATATGCACATACATATATACATATATATGTAATAGTAGTA
Source organism: Plecturocebus donacophilus (assembly GCA_004027715.1). Taxonomy (NCBI): domain Eukaryota; kingdom Metazoa; phylum Chordata; class Mammalia; order Primates; family Pitheciidae; genus Plecturocebus; species Plecturocebus donacophilus. The sequence goes on from PVKP010002695.1 coordinate 4,969, forward strand.
GTTTACATTATGTATCTCTGCTTTAATTTGTTTAGTCGTGAATCTGAACAATGAGTACATATTTTAGTATTACCAAAAAATAAACTTGCTAGTAGGTAATTGTTTTTATGGAATTTGAACAAAAATTGGGTTTAATTTCTCTTTTCAGTTTAAAAGTAATATCTAAAACAAAACAGTTTATAAAGGCTGAGCAATTATCTGATTCATTAATGTTACAAGCATAATATATTTCCATAATAATCCTCCCTTTGATGACTGTTATTTACATTCCTTTATTACCAATAATTGTGACTTCTGTCTAAGCTTTCCAGATGATTTTTTTTTACTTCATTTTACTTTTGTCTTAGAAGACACAAAAATATCTGTGTATTTGGAAACACTGAAATTAATTATTATGTTGGAAATCAAGTATGTTAGTTTGGAATCAGAGATATTTCTAAATTATTTATTCTCTGAACTTTAAAAAAATCTAAATGCTTTATTTTTATGATGAAAGTTCACTAAAGGTACTGTTAGCCATTATTATCATTTCATTCAATAGGCAAATAAAATATTTATAAACAAAGAGGAGAGATATTATTCATCTTTATGTTCATGTCAGTAAGACTTTTATAAATAGACAAACATTTCTTGAAGACAAGACTCTGATTATGGTATATACCACAAAGTACTTAAATAATGTAAAAACTAAACAGTGTAAGGATATTCTTATGAAAGAACTGCTTGAATCAGTCCTGACATTTAAACTAGAATGAGAAACCAATTGAGCAAGTGCCTTAAGCAGTTTCCTTTGTATTGACGCAGGGCACAGTCACAGCTGGACACAGGGGAGATTGTTTTCAGCTCATATTTACTGATAGACACGTTTTATGCAGTAACATTAGAGACCTGTTTCTAGAAAAGACAAAGAGCTCTCACTTTGCAAATACTAGTCATGAATAGTGTAATTGGGTCATTTATACTTTTCTTATTTTTTTTTCCAAAATTTAAGATGGGATATGTTCCCATATGTTCCTCTCCTTCCTTATCTAATATCATTTCTATTTAAAAGTTTCTTTTTGGGGGCAAAAATAATTAAATTAATTATACCACAAAAATGCAGCTTGAACTGTGAAACTATATTATTGAATAAGAATATCTCATATTTTTCACAAAGAAATACATGTATTTATTTTCAGATATTTGTTAAAAAGAAAAAATTTTCTCATTGATAATATGACTGCAAAAAATCTGAAGGAATCTGTTTTTCATTGATATTATGGAATAGATGTAGAAACAATACTTAAAATGCCAAGTACTAAATAGACTAATTTTTCCCCTAACGTTAACAACATTGTGTTTTCATTTTATATGACTTTCTACTCTAATGGTCGCTAGTACATGTAGAGTTATAATAACACTTATGTTACTCTAGTAGATATAATTGTACCTCAGCTTTATGTTTTCAGAGAAATCATCTTACTTGGTGACTTTCCAAAAATAGCAACATAGGACACCACTCAATAACATAAAGTTTAAATCAGATTTATGCTACGGGCCATTTCTACTTTTCGATGTCTTTGAATTCTGCGGTCTTGTGGCATTTCAGTGTATATCCACTACTGGTGTTTAAAGGAAATAAGTTTTGGATGAAGACTACCTGAATAGGAAACTTGCTCTGTCATTCACCAGCTGTTTGTCTTTAAATTATCTTAGGAAATCTGTAGCCTTAAGAATTAAAGATGACTTCTGTAAGTCATTTAGCTTACTTGGCATTCATTTTTTCTGGAGTTGTTAGGATTATTGCAACTACCATTGTTGTTACTATTTTTGGATTAATATCCTTCCTTTCTAGATTTCCATTTAAAAATATATTCAAAGAATCATAAAAATTAAACACAAGCAACATCTTTTTATAATCTGCACAGTTTGGAGCAGAATTATAGTTTCAAAAAGGACATACAGAGCAGGCATTAAGTGGCTCTTAATACATGTGTCAATTTTTGTTCTCAATTTTAAAATTATACAGTATAATTATTATGGTTATCTGAAAACAATTTTCTCTTATAAAAGAGCATCATTAGATACTTCTTAACAAGGTAAGTCAAGGGGTACCTGCATATTTATCACCAAAAATACATACCACACAATGATTTAACTGTGACTGTACTACTTCCTGTTCCACACTCTTTGTTTCCAATGCAGGCAAGTGCATCTTCACTTCATCTAAAATCATCTTACTTTCTTGTAGACGCTGCTCAAAATTGGCTGGTTTCTGGAATAATCGAAACTTCATGGAGACATCTTGTAATTTTTTCTGTAAGGATAATATAAAAAGGCACTGATTTAAGTTTGCCTTTCAAACAATAACTGGTCACATTTGTATTAATAGATTTGCCTTTATTTTTGAAGATATGCAGAAATAAAAACAAAAACAAGTAAAGCAATATTTTTTCATTTATCCAACACAAGAAAACTTACATTTGGGAGAAGAATTCAGTATTTTTATTCTTAATGTGATACTAACTAAATGGTAATTTATTAACGTATTTTATGTTTAATATGTAGAAAGCAAAAAACTCATTGTTTAGAGATCAAATTGTAGTTTTCAAATAATGCCCTCAAATCCAGTTTTTCCAATAATTAAGTTGTCTAATACAGACTGGAGTATGTTATAATGCCCAACAAAATCATGTTTCTTAGTTTCTGAAATAAAATATACCTGTGCAACATCAATCTGGGACAGGACTCTTTGTGCAGCCTCCTTCCCCTGGTTATGCTTCTTCATTTCTTCTAAACTGATCTCATGACTTGTTAAATCAGACTGGATTTTCTGTTGGGAGGATCACATTATTAGTCAGCATGCTCTGCAAGTTTTTACAAAGACCAACTAACTTTCCAAGAAGGTGAAATTCAGAAACTCTCCTAAACCATCACTACCATGTGGCTTCCCTTAAAATGACCATAAATTGGCCAAGAGTGGTGGCTTATGCCTATAATCCTAGCACTTCGGGAGGCCGAGGTATGGATCACCTAAATAAAATGATCGTAAAAAATTGTTACTTATCATAGATTATCAAAAGCAAAATGATGTATTTCTTCCCTATGTAATTATTACGAAAAAAGCAATAATCATTTTGAGTCAAGGATAACAACTATTTCAGATATTAGTGAAAAATAGGCAATATCTATTTACATCTTATATGTAGAATTGACATGCTTTATTGTTGAAGTTACACACAAATCTGACCAAAGACAAGATGTTAACCTGTAAGATTTAGCTAACTGTGGCAGAGATGAGATATACTAAGAAAAATGCATGTGGAAAATACTCCTTAATCACGTTTAAAATTTTAATTTATTTTATTTTTTTGTAGAGGCAGGGTCTTGCTATGTGACCCAGATTGGTCTTAAACCCCTAGCTTTAAGCTATCCTCCTTTCTGAGCCTCCCATAGTGCTGTGATTACAGGCATGAGCCACCATGCCGGGCCTTAGTGTTGTTTACTCAGTCATTATGTGCCATATTTCAGTTAAATTTCAGGGAAGCTATGAATCTAAGAAAGGAAAGTTAAATGCCCCAAACTGGTATTGCTATTTGCCTGATAGATATTTGATGGCTTCCTGCAGACATTGATTTTGAATTTTAGATAACTATAAAACATATCAATATTGATATAGTCATTAAAGGCATTTTTTATCAAGTTCTATTGAAAAGTATATTCAGCATTTAACATGTGAATTTTTGAGCCAGTTACAGGCATGGATTTCTGCAGCATGTGGGTACCAAAACAATACCTTCATTTATTTATTTCTGTCAAATCCATAAAAAATCAGCTAGTGGTCAAATCATTCTAATTTAAAATTCAGTCATTGTTAGATCATTATAACTTAGAGAAGAAAGTGATTAAATTATACCACAGTGCCATAACATTATCATGCACATCAATTTGTATAATGGATAGTAGTTGGACACCAGTTGGAGTCAGTTCTGATACCTATCATTAGAAAATAACATCAGTATTGCTTAGCAGTTTCCAGAGAGAACTATAGCCCTGAACTGAGTAATAAGAATTATACCAAGAAAATGGACTAGATGGTTAAGGAGTTCCTTATGCAAGGTAATAAATTCACAGATATAGCTTAATAGTATTCCTTAGAATATTAATTATAACAATTATAGAGCCAAATTAATTATGAATTACCTAGTTAGAATTCTGCTTTAAAATGAGAGCAAACGCTCTTATAAATGTATCTTATTTTATTACCATATACATTATCTTCATTAGTTGAATAACTACCTTTTGTGAGAAATACTGATATATTTCTCTTCTTCAGGAACCATGGAATCTGTGGTAGGGAACCATCTAAGTGCATGACGTTTATAGAGTGAAAAACACCACAGAATCTATAAAATTTGATGGAAGTATGCAGGGTGGAGTGATGCTTGTATGGAGGAGTTAATAGATGTCACAAGAGAGTTGATGTTAAAGTAGAAATTCTCATTTCTTCAGTAGTCAACTACATCAGTTTTGGTCAAAAAGATCAGATGCAACAGTATATGTAAAAATACTGTCTATGTTGTTTGCACAAATATTTAGTCATAAGTTATCAGTGATATAATATATCATTTCCTTAAATGCACAAAACTCTTCATATCTACTGAGGATGAGAGGAGAGAATCAAGGTAGAGTCTAACTCAAAGTGATGAAAGTTGAATAGCTATTGTGGAGACTGTAAAAGGAAACTGATGAAAGAAAAATAAGAATATACTCAGAGAATGTGGAGGGCTCAAATTATACATCTGTAATAGTATCTGTGTACATGCATTTAAAAGTTTTTCTATCCCCTCAGCCTCTAAGGTTAGTAGAGGAAAAATAAAGCATACACATAGTCCCTTAACTTTTTCAACCAGAGGAGTCAAAGAAGAGCAAAAAGGAGAGAAGAGAGGAGAGAAAAGGGGAGGGGAGGGGAGGGGAGGGGAGGAAAATGAAAGGAAAAAAGAAAAGAAAGGAAAGGAAAAAGGAAAGAAAAGAAAAAGGAAATGAAAGGAAAGGGGAAAGGAAAGGAAAAAGGGGGGAAAAAGGAAAGGAAAGGAAAGAAAAATCATCATCAGTATCCTCACCACAGCAGACATTTCTGTGAGCTTATGTACTGATACATTATATAATTAATTCCATCTCCTAATCATATTAACATAAGTATCAATCATCATCATTTACAAATGAAGGTAGAAATGTCAACATGCCCAAGGTAACATAACTAGGAAGTAGCAAACTTGCTGCCCTTTAAACAATTATACTGCCTCTTTAATTATGATTTTAAAATAAAAGTATCCTCCAAATGGACATTTGTGGGAGAAAACAGAAATTTAATCTTATTTGTATGTTGACAGCCTTTAGTCAATTCAATTCAATAAACTCTTCATCTTCTAGTATTCAATTACACATAGTGAGAACAAAACTGTTGTCCCTATACTTACAGAAGCTTTGAGTGGTGGAATGTAGATAGATAAGTAAATTACAAAGCAGAAATGTATGTAATAAAACAGAAAAACTCATGCTTTGTGATCAGAAAGATATATATTAATATCTTCTCTATAATCTGTTGATTTTTAGGAAATTGACATAATTTAATGAGCATATGGCTGAGAAGGGATTTTGGAGGGTCAGAGAATAAGAACATAGGATCTCATTTTAGGCTGTAGGAAACAAGCTAGCAAAGATTAGGCTTGGGGCATGCAGTGTGTGTGTGCTTAGTTTAATGGAAGGAAAGACAGAATGTGAGTAAGAATTACTATCTAGATGAGGAATTAGTATGAAGCTATAGAACCTTAAGTTTCAATGACTCTCACTTGTGAGAGACCCTTCTATAACCCAGCGTTTAATTTTCTATTTGTATTTTTTTTCAAAGACTGCCCCTTGAAATTCTAGAAGCTTGGCATTACAGAGCAAGCAAAGACAGCATAAGTGATCATTACAGCACAGGCCTTTCTGATAAGTTCCACATTTTCCCAAATGAGCCATATTGTTGTCATAAGTCATAAATTATAGGATCAACAACAACTTACAAACACATAATCAAACACTTGACTTTTGTCTGTTGGCACGGGATATGAAGAACCAAGAAGCCTGTGAGAGCAAGGTAGGGCAGTTTGGAGTTCAGTGCAAAGCATTCCATGGAATTTGAAATATAGAGTTATATTAAATAGAAAAACTGTTGAGTTTCTGTGTTTTTAGAAAGGTAGCCACTACTAAAATTATTAACATTGAAAAAAATCATCATTGAACTTCATATATGAGAATTTTATCATAATTTATAGGCATTTCTAGAGAAATTCAGATGTTTGTAGTACTGTTCCAATATGATTAGAGACAAAAATTCCTTTTTTAAAAATAATGCTGATGTAAACATTGGTATACAAACGTCTTTTCAAGTCCTCACTTTCAATTATTTTTTTAATTATTATTATTAATAGCAAACATTTATCGGGCTTATGGAGATACCATGTTAAGTGGGGCATATAAATACCATCTCTTTGATTCTTTTCTTCCCCCAATATTCTTTTAAAATTTATTTATTATACTTTAGGTTCTGGAGTAAATGTACAGAACAGATAAAAATTTCTTTATGTGTTGAGATTATGCATTAAAAAAACCCAGTGGTTAAACATATTTTAAAAATTAAAGATAAACATGTGTCTATACCACAAGACTTCTCAGAATATTTATTAATATACATTATGTATATCCAAGAATGATACAATCCTTTGCTGATATTATCCTTTTGCTTTTTTTTTTTTGCCAGAGTGTATAATACAAGTAGATTTGGAAAATGGCTATCCAATATACTTAACATATTTATCAATAATAATTCGTTATTAAAATTATAAAATAAAATGTATTTATATTTCCAATTGATTCTACTATGTGTAAGCTATAAAACATGCATGGTACTTATAATTTGCCAGCAGCTTTAAACATTAACTCCACAAGTTTTACATTTAAATTGTAGTTAATTTTTAGTCTGTACTTAGGATACGTTTTACGACTTACTTTACCTAACCTCTTCAGAATTTTACTCTGGAACCACATAAGTTAAAAAAATGCTTATCACTTTAGTGCAGGCTTGTTGTGGAATAGATGAGTAACTTGTACCAATAACTGAGTATTATTGAAACTTCTGGGAAGAGCAGACAATCTCGTATGTAAAAATCACTCATAAAAAAGACAATGTAATCATTTTCTTTTTTGACATTTTGATAATATAATAAAAGAAAAATATGTAGAAGGAAACTAGAAGATTTAGCAAATTATATAATCACTCCATTACGATTAAAAAAGGCATTTTGGGCTTATCATTCCATTATTTAAAAAAAAGACATTTTAGCATACAGTAATTATGGTCACAAATAACACTATATATTCAAACTAGAAAAATAAAACAAATGAAATAGAGTTAATCATTTTGCCAATGAAGATGGTAAAGGGCAAAATTATAGAACAAAAAAATAAATTAAACATTAATCACATTTTGAATACAGGACTTTACAATTAACTGAGCAGAAAGCAGGGCTTTTTTAAAATTACGCTTTACCTCATCAAATCATTCTCATCTATCAAATTAATGACAGAAAATGGCAAGCGAAATTACACTGTAGTTGTCTAAAGTATTTAACATAATAAAGAAAATGATATCAAATAATTATTGGCACTTTTGTGGTGTCAAGGAAAGGAAAAATACAGAAAAAATAAAATATTTTAGAAAAAATATTAAAATATGTCATATTGAGACTATTGATTATTAATGGAGGAATGTACCACTGTTAGATTAGTAATTTTGAAACAGGTAGTAATCTTGAAATTGTTATTTTCAAGAAAGGGAAATGGCCACATATCATACATACTTAAAAAGTAAAGAAATAAAATATACCAAAAGATTTTGGAAGATATATACTTTCCAAACACAGGAACATGCAAAATCATGTAATTATTTTCATAGAAAAAAAAATGTTGAAATGTTTCAGGTCATACTTTATAACAATTCAACAAGTAAAAAAGAAGAAATTCACAGTTTTCACTATTCTTTTTTTTAAAACACCCATTAGTTGAGTAAGTTAGAAAAATATTACCTATAAATTAAATTTTGTCAGCTAAAGAAATTTTGACTTTTATCAGAAATATGCAACAGTCCAAAGAAAACATTCTATTTCAGTGTCTCCAATACATTGTTTCTTGACATATGAGTTTTGTGGCATATCAGCATATTTCTGGGGGAAAAAGTGTCTGTGGCTTCTTACCAAATTTAAGTTAAACTTTTAATTTTGAAAATTAAAAAACAGTGGGCCAAAAATCTCCAGCAAGAAGTAAAGGATGTAATTTTTTCAGTGTAAACTTGACAACAGAATCTTTTAAAAATGAAAAGTGGACACTGTGTATAATTAATATTACTTGTAATATACCTGAGAAATGATGTTATGCTTAGTTATAACAATGGCAATGATAATAGAAGAGTCCATTAAAATAATGTATTTTCTAACAATGACATTCTTCACAGAAATAGAAAAAACAATCTTAAAATTTATATGAAACCACAAAAGACTCAGAAAGCCAAAGATATCCTAAGCAAAATGAATGAAACTGGAGGAATCACATTACCTGACTTTAAATTATACTACAGAGCTATAGTAACCAAAACAGCATGGTACTGGCATAAACACAGACACATAGACCAATGGAACAGAATAGAGAACCCAGAGATAAATCCATACATCTACAATGATCTAATTTTTGATGAAGTGCCAAGAACATACATTGGGGAAAGGGGTCCTTAAATAAATTTTGCTGGGAAAATTGGATATCCAAATGCAGAAGAATAAAACTAGACCTCTATCCTGAACCATATACAGAAAGCTAATCAAAATTAAAGACTTAAATCTAAGACCACAAATTATGAAACTACTATAAGAAAACATGAGGGAAAGTCTCCAGAACATTGGTTTGGGCAAAAAAAGTCTTGAGCCATAACCCGCAAGCACAGGGAACCAAAGTAAAATTGGAGAAAGGGGATCACATCAAATTAAAAAGCTTCTTCACAGGAAAGGATAAAACCCACAAAGTGAAGAGACAATCCACAGAACTGGAGAAAATATTTCCAAACTACCTATCTGACAAGGGATCAATAATCAGAATATATAAAGAGTTCAAACAACTCTACAGAAGAAAAACTAATAATCTGATTTAAACTGGGCAAAGTATCTGAATAGACATTTTTTGAAATACGATAAATGACAAATGGGTATATGAAAAGATGCTCAATATTGTTGATAAGAGAAATGTAAATCAAAACCACAATGAGATATAATCTTAATCCAGCTCGAATGGATTTATTTATAAAACAAGCAGTAACGATGTTGGTGAGGATGTGGAGAAAAGAGAACCCTCATACACTGCTGGTGGTAATGTAAAGTAGTACAACCACTATGGAAAACAGTTTGGAGATTCCTCAAAAAACTAAAAACAGAGCTACAATACAATCCAGCAATTCCACTACTGGTTACACCCCCAAAACAAAGGAAATCAGTATATTGAAGAGGTATCTGCACTCCCACGTTTTATTGCAACACTATTCACAAAAGTCAAGATTTGGAAGCAACCTAAATGTCCATTAACAAATGAATGGATGAAGAAAACAGGGTACATATACACAATGGAGTACTATTCAGTCATAAAAAAGAATGAGATCCTTTCATTTGCAAAAACATGGATAGAATTGTAGGTTATTAAGTGAAATAAGCCAGGCACAGAAAGACAAACATCCCATGGTCTCAGTTATTTGTGGGAGTTAAAAATTGAACGAATTGAACTTTGGAAATAGTAGAAGGATGCTTACTAGAGCTGGGAAGGGTAGTCAGGAGTTGGGGGGTTGGGGAATGGTTAATGGGAATAAACATGAGAAATAATGAGTAAGACCTAGTATTTCCTAGAACAGGATGACTATGATAAAAGTCATTTAATTATACATTTTTAAGTAACTAAAAGATTACAGCTGAATTGTTTATACCCTAAAGGATAGATACTTGAGGTGACAGACACCCCATTTACCCTGATGTGATTATTATGCATTGCATGCCTGTATCAAAATGTTTCATGCAATCTTTATACACCAATTATGTGCCTACAAAAATTAAAAGTAGAAATAATATATTTTCAAGTAATTACGATTACTTTTCAAAAGAGATAAATGAGTAAACCAAACTCTAGGGAACATTTTGAAATGTTGTATAGAAATAATGGGAGACTGTAGTTGTTGTAGGTTAATTTTCACTTGATAAAGGGCTAATTATTGAAGTGGAGAAAGCAGATCTGAGTTAAAATATCGGCTTCAGTAAAAATGCTTCTGCATTAAAATTCATTAAATGTAATAGAATGGGAACAATTGAAACATTATGATATTAGTATGTAAGATCTTGTGGACACCAGTAGGCCATCAGTAAATATCTACCATTAAATTTCATTCCAGGTTATTTAACAACACTCATCGCATTTTACCCATTACTGTGCATCAAAATAATGGAGTGAAAAAGTTGATGGCAACTTTAAATTATCCTTTAAAATAAATAATATTAGCTGATATATTCTCTATTAAACAGGTTTTTAAAAACAAATTTGATGTATAACTTACATGCCAGAAAATTCTCATTTTAAACATATAATTCAATGAACTTTAGTTAACTTATAGAGTCATGTATACATGACCACAATCCAACTTTAAGACATTTTTTTTAACCCTTAAACTTTTGTTAACTTATAGAGTCATGTATACATGACCACAATCCAACTTTAAGACATTTTTATTAACCCCTAAACTTTTGTGTCCATTTGCAGTCACATCCTGTTCTCACCCCACGCCTCAACCATTAATCTAGTGTTTTCAAATATTCCATTCAACATACGACTTTTATACTTCATTAGGCTGTTGTAATGATCAAATAATGTGAAGGCTTTGAAAATATTAGACATTTACATGGTATAGCCCTTGAAAAGTGTGTAATACATAGGCTAAAATATGTACTTTCCATCAGTCTTTCCTTTTCATGTGAAGAGTTCCATTTTGTGCTATTTAAAATATTTTGGAAAGGTTTTCAGAGCTTCAAAGTTGGGCAATCATAAAGCACTATGACAAGATGTCATTATGATACTATTAAGTTCTACCGTAAAAATGGTTCCTGACTATTATGGTAATGGTGAGTGGCCAGCAATTTCTTAACTTTTATCTTTCTTCTGTGCTATTTTATGAGTGGCAAGATGGCAAGGACCATTTTAGGCTTACCGACATTTTAAAATTTAAATTACCTATCACATTTGTCTGGCACATAATGACTAAAGCTCTGTGGAATTCAATAAATTTGCCAGCTATTTGTTGGAAATCTACTAGGTTGCCCACTGTCTTACAGCTGAACTTTAGTGAGTAGAGAATAGGGGTAGATGGGGAAAATTTTTAAAAGGCAAATAAAAGATTGAAAAATTTGTTAAATGCTCAAAGAAAAAGAAAACATAGTATGTTATGCTAAGTGTTACCTGGCTGTGCATTTTAGATCGCTAAATTTTCTGTGTGATATTTTTGGAGTAAATATCCATTTGTATAAGAGAAAATTGGGAAATAATAGGATGAATTTGAATCACTTCAATACATTCAGGCTGTTGCAATAGTCTTCACTGTGACTGTAGCATGATGGTATTAGGTTGGTGCAAAAGTAATATTGGTTTTTGCCATTATTTTCGGTAATTTCATTCTTATATTTAGAATTTGTAGAGAGATTTTTTTTCGAGTACCTTTTCATGTGTTTATTGGACATTGTAATTCTTCTTTGGAGAGATGTTATTTAGGTCCCATTTTTTTTGTTGTTGTTGTATTTTGGGCTCTGGTGTACATGTGCACATCCAGCATCCTGCAGGATTGTTGCATAGGTACATATATGCCATGGTGGTTTGATGTCTCCATCCCCCCGCCTATCCCCAGTCACCTACATCAGGCATTTCTCCTGGTGTTATCTCTACCCATCCTCCCAGCCCCCTCTGCTGTCCCACCCCTCCCCTCCCCTCCACTCCACCACCTAGCCCAGCAAATGTTGTTCTTTTCCTATGCCCAAGTGTCCTCATTGTTCATCACCTGCCTATGAGTGAAAACATGTGGCATCTGGAGTATAGAGATTTTTACAAACTCATACTATAATTGCAGACTTACAACATACACATCAAAGTAATATGAAAGAAATCTGTATCTTTATCATATAGCCTGTGAGGACGTAATACTATACAGGTTTTCCAATTACAGTCAGGGATGTGTGGCATGTTTCTAATATTTTACATCTCCTGCTGCAACTTTTGTTTGTGACTGCTTCCCATTATTAAACATATGGAACAACATAGTTATTCTGAAATGGAGGGAAATAAGTTCTATATAGCAACACATAGGGGTGGCTTTCATTTCAATATTAGAACAGATTCAAAATTAACTGTACTAGGTTTACCATATTATCTACTGTGCTATGTAAAAAGGAAAGATAAAGGTCTACAGTTATGGCTATATGGGATTTAAAATTTGAACCTAAATCTCTGGATCCACTCTCCATTTTTTTCTTCTTTGATTAAATTATCTGATTATCACATAAATTCCCCTTTGCAGGTTTCTGCTGCCTAACTCATAAATCAGTAAAGTAGGCTGTAAAGTTACGCTGTTCCAAGTCGTTTGGCAATCAAATGTGCCTATTTACACTATAAAAGTTTGTTTTATTCCCTAATGAAATCATAAGCTTAATCTGATAGACCAAAACCTGCAGTTATGTTTTTATTCTTAAGCCATTGATTTTGATAGCTTGGAATGTTTACATTTAAATATGACCAATTATATTTAAAGTGAGTTGTAAGATTTAGCCTCTTTAATATAACACAGGAAGACCTCAATTATAAATTCTCTTTAATATGCAGTTAATGTGATTAGTTTAAATTAACAGCTTTCTTTGGTTTAAAAATTCCCTCTTTTCTGAAGTGTACTCACATTGTTAACTGGCAGAGAAAAAGAGATGGAAGAAGGAAATCTGTAGAGGACTCTGGAACACCTAAAGTCCTAGCTTGGTGAGCAAAACACAGCAGTACTTTTCAATATTTGATTATGAGGCCCTCTCCTTTGAAGATAATCTGTTTCCTTCTTCTATTCCTGCACATAAATCTACTATGTGGAACACGAGGTTACAAAAGACAGATCAGAGTTCTTTGGGACAAAACAAATAGAATAGTAAAGCTACTGGAACCACTGCTGGGCAACCCTGCTCTTTCTTGCAGCAATCTAAGTAACAAGGCCATGTCTTCCCCTACAAATGCGTATCAACACATAATGACATGAAGACTTTCAACAGATGCCTATGTTGGGCTGTTCTTACATATCAAAGATTCAAAACTGAAATTAGTAGAAAAGGAAAAAAAAGTGTATATGGAAGTATGTTTGTAATTTTAAAAATTACAAGACATTTAAGTAGGTATTGAAATGGTTGTCACTGTCTCCTAAAATGATTAAGAGCCATGTGCAAGTTAATTGGCATGTTACCAAATGTGGTTAGAAAAAAGTGAATATAAGAAAGCCAAGCTGAGTTCAGCCTCAAACATCTACATTGAACATTCTATTTGCCCAAATTAAAATTTGTGCAATAGCTCTCAGCTATATTTTCTTCCATCACCCATTTTCTGTTAGAAGAAAAATCAAAATAAGAGAGAATGTCACCAGTAGCTTGTTTGCCACTCTGACTCCCTCCCATTGAAATGTTGACATAGTCATAGGTGAAAATTTTTATAAAAGGAGCATCACATACTGGGGTCTGTCAGGGGGAAATAGGGGAAGGACAGTGGGGGGTGGGGAGCTGGGGAGAGATAGCACAGGGAGAAATGCCAGATATAGGTGATGGGGAGGAAGGCAGCAAATCACACTGCCATATGTGTACCTATGCAACAATCTTGCATGTTCTTCACATGTACCCCAAAACCTAAAATGCAATTAAAAAAAAAAACAAAAAAAAAGAGTGACAGAAAATGTTATATTAAAAAATATACTGGAACAATTTAGTCATTACTAGTAAGGAACCATCCAAAGCCATTCTCAAACTTAGCTACACATTAAGTGAAAAAGTTTCTAAAAATTCTGAAGACCGAATCCACCTAAGGATTTTGACTTGATTGCTCTGGGGTTCAGTTTGGCTACTTAGACTTCTGCTATAGAATTTTAGGTGCCAAAACTAAAACTCTGTGCTTCAATATATAGTTTTGAAAACTCGAGCAGTAAACTACTAAATTCGTTCCATGGGTTTCTTTGCAGTTATACAATTTGGTGATTTTCTTTTTTAAATTATTTCCAGGGAACACTCATAGGTTGTTACATTTTTAATCACAGTACTTTGGAAATATTTCTAAAGTTTCTGTTCTCTAATATATATTTCCATATCTATAAGAGCTTTCCCCATTTGCTTTATTCTGTTTCAATAAATGTTTTCTTAATTTCATACTTTAATAAAATCTCTCATTAAATGAGCTGACATTGGGCAGTTTGATGTTGTGTTCATATAATTTAAGATTGTGATTTGGTAAAGTGCTATTTTTTGAAATAGAATACTCCTAGGTCAACATATGCTATTATATCCTTGCAGCAAGCTGTTTTATTTTCTAAAATATTAAGCTTTACTTCTGTAAGCTCACATCACTAAAATAAGTAAAATAATTTTAAATCCAATTTAGGATCAGAGGGCCCAATTTTCTAATCATGAGAAATAACTGATCAATTAACATGCTAAGAAAGTGAGTAGCTCTTTTCTTTCCTATAGTAATAAATGCAAATGTGAATGTAAGGAAGTATCTTGATCTACATCTTCTTGTATATATAACAAGAGTATGGTTGACAGAAAGTCATATACATTGTATGCATTTCCTTAGTGCAATAGCTTTTATACCTGAGGATCTCAAACGATCTTCAAATGCAGTAAAATAATGCTCTAATAGATTCCAATTAAGTAGCAAAACTCTCAGTATACCACACGGTGGAGTCAGATACCCACAAATCTGTGTGGCCAGTATATGACAGAACATCTGAGTATATATTTCAAAAAGGATTAAATATGTAACATCGTACATTTTTCCCTGCTTCTCAGTGATGAATTAAGCTAACGATGCCATTTATGAAAAGAAAAATCATAGTGCACTAATATTTTAATTAGCAATAATCTTTTTATCTGTAAATCCAAATTTAAAGAAACATATTTTTGTTAACACAGTGCATTAAAGTTAGACCCCTTTCTATGTGTCTGTCTATCTATCTATCGCATCTCTCTATATCTATATTTAAAATGACATTTTGGTGGCATTCTTAGTGGATTCTTCATCTTACCCACTGTACTTATGATACAGTATTTCATCTTACCCACTGTACTTATGATACTTCACTATCTAACTTTTGACTCTCTATTTTATTTCATGAGAATTTCAAGTTGTTTTTTTAGGAAATATAATCCTTGAAGCAAATCTAAGTACTTGAGAATTCTGTTCTAGAAAACAATTCACTTACTGCCATCTTAAAACAAAACCTTAGAGCAGAAGAATGTTTTAATAGCTTTCAGATGGCTTGTATTTTCCAATATTATGTATTACCATTGGGGAGACTCAATGTCAAGAACTATGTTGATAATGCAGGTACAACAAGAAATGCATGCAAAATAGATGTGAGCTGATGAATACCTGAAAGTCTCTTTCTTGAACTAGATTTGAAATTTTGTAATTTACCTGTGTTCTGCTATTTGCAAGTGCTTTTCTACGACGTAGTTAATAACATTTTTACTGTAGTTTCCTTTTTATTTGAGAAAAAACAAAATATTTTATTGAAAACTAGTGTATTAATGTTTATAGAATCCTGAATCCACTTGTAAATAAGAAAAAAACACAGTGCCCCTTATCACAACCTTTTCAACTAAAGACGTTTTGCCCTAAAAGCTCCAATTTTCCTTCAAAGACAATAGTGTAATAGCTTTGCATATCAAATTTGCTACTCATAGTTTCATTCCGCAAGTCTGTCACAATGTAATTCTTTATGTATTTTAAAGTACAAATTTGCAATATTAATGTCTAGTATTCATATTGCTCAAATTTTTCCTTAATTCCATTCAGAAAATCATGAGCATTTTTAATCAAAGATTCCTTCAAAAATCATGTCATTAGTTTAAATTAAAGCAGTTCTACTCTGTATTTCATTTATACTCACATAGTTCTTCTCAATTCAGGAACAATTGCTCATTCCTATCATGCATTTTACTAAACCCTGCCTGTGAAGGATACCCAAAATACCCTGATTTAATCATTACACATTCTATGCATGTAAGAAAATATTACATAAATTTTGTACACATAAATACGTACAAATATTATATATCAATAAAAAACCATTTTTTTTATTATGACTCAAACTGGGACAGTCTTAGGAACAGTTAATGCTAGACTTCCTGGCTTGTGTAAGTTTGAAAAATGTACATACTGGAGTAAGTATGTATCAACATTATCACATGTACCCTCTAAAATATGTACACTTGTTATATATCAAGAAAAAAATAAAAATTGAATCTTCTAATATGTTTACTATTATCCTTCATTTCTACTACAGTATTTACACTTGTTGCCCGGTGAAAAACTATGAGGAGGATTTTTATCATCAGAATTCTCCCCAAAATTCTCTTTCTTCCTCCCCTATTGCAATGGTATGCCTTCTATAAGAAAACCATATTCCCTGGACTTTTTAAGCCTATCCAAACTACCTATACTCTGCCACATATTATCAGGCACATTCTTGGTCAAACTTAGACAATATGGTAAACTAAATCATGCTATTGTGTATACTGATGCCCAGGGCACCAATTAACTGTAATTCATTATCTATAATTGCATTGAACCATGATCTACAAATGTAATATTTCACCCTCAAATTTATTTTAAAGTGAAAAACTTCAGGTATCTTCATTAATCAGTGGGGAGAAGGCTTTGAGATTTGCAGATAACTTTCTAGTGCTCCTCACATCATAGCATGTACTTGGTATTTAAAAATAAAATGTACTTTTATTTAAAAATAAAAACAGGATTTTAAAAATGCATTGTACAGTGAATGTAAATCTAGTTATGGCCTAAAATTTACTCATTTAAAAGTCCACTTAGATTTATTTTCATCACTATTTTAACTCTCATTCTAGGAAAAAAGAAACAGGTAAATACATTTCATATTTTGGTTGGAATGAAGAATTGAATGTGTGTGGGTATGGGAGTGAGTGCATGTATGATCATTAATTATGAGATGCAGATTTATATCAATAATTTTGTGTTACTGCTTGTAACACATTTTTATAAAACAATATTGACCATCTGACTAAACTCAAGATGAGTTTATAATAAAATGTTTGAGACTGCTTTTCAACAGTATCATTAAAAAATATTTTCTTTTTTTTTTTTTGAGACAGAGTCTCATTCTGTCCCAGTCTGGAGTGCAGTGGCACCATCTCGGTTCACTGTAACCTCTGTCTCCTGTGTTCAAACAATTCTCATGCCTCAGCGTTCTGGGTAGCCGGGATTAGGGTTAGGGATAAAGTGTGTGCCACTACACCCAGCTTATTTTTGTATTTTTAGTAGAGACAGGGTTTCACCACGTTGGCCAGGTTGGTCTCGAACTGATCTCATGATCGCCAGCCTCTGCCTCCCAAAGTGCTGGGATTACAGGTGTGAGCCACCGTACCCGGCCAAAAAATATTTTCTTACCATTTACTTTCCTATGGTTTTCCTCTAGCTTTAGTACAGTTTGAAATCCAAAACACTACATCATATTGCTCCTATCTTTGAAGTCTATTTCAAATTCCTCCATTACCTACTTTAAAAAATAAATCTGAGACTAATAATCTAGACCCTTTTTCTTTCTACCTACCTCCCAATAGTGAAATCAGTCAATCAAAACAACCCCCTGGAAAATTAGTTGAATAAATTTAAAGTTAGAAACTCTGCAACATTTTGTTCAAGTAATAAAAACAAAAGAATAGAAGCTGATTCCCAGTTGTACTTGCCTGGGCTTCCTGAGGCATTTGAGCTGCGTCCACCTTGTCAGCAATATAAGCTGCCAACTGCTTGTCAATGAGTGTGAGGGACTCCTGAATTAAGTGTAAGGATTTTTCGATCTCCTGGGCAGACTGGATGCTCTGTTCAAGCAACTTTTGCCTCCTTATAGCCTAAAGAGAAGGAATAAGAGTGTATCAGTTAAATGTTTACTCTTGATAGCTTTTCTGGAATCCTGCTGCACAATAAATGAAGATTCTAGACTCTTCCACAATCACCTTTTTGTAAGATAGATTTCGCAGCTTCCTGGCACTCATTCAGCTCTGCTTATAAAAAAAAAAAAGTGAAGGAGAAAAAAAAAACAGCAAACAAAACTATAGGATCAGGGATCTCTGCATGAAAATAAATTACAACATCATGTACATCAAGGAAAGACGCTGGAAAAAAACATTAGCAAAATCATCTCAGTCATTGCAACCTGTCTTTCTCAGGTCGAATGTTCCTCCTGATCTCATTATATAGTTCAAGAGATTTGGTTTGCTTAGAATAGGGTCATCGTCATCACAATCCACTTCAAGACAGATAATCTACTTCCTCCAGCGAGACACACATACAATCTGTTCAGAATCAGCTCCTCGTCAAAAAGAGAATTTTAGGTAACAGTCTGGTTAAAGATTTATTTTGAATACTATTTCAACCAGCTTTGCAAGATCCTTTTTCTCCCTACTTTCTTTCACAATTTGGATTATGGAAATTGTTTGTACAATTGGATTTGTGTTACTGCTGAAGTAGAACAAATAATAAGTAATCCTAATATAGCTGCAATTAATCTTGATTGTTACTATAAGTATAATTAGGATAATTCAACAATTTTCAAGTATAAATAGCATGCTGAACAGATTGCAAAGTCTCCCTTCGAGGATCTGTTCACCTTTAAAAGAGTAGTTATAGAAGAAATAGGGCAGGCAACTTATAGGGAATTCAAGTCATAAGTCATTTAAAATACATTTCCTTAATACACAATGTCCTAGGCATGATTACCTGGTACAATATAACTTTCTTTCTCACAAAGCATAATTGAGGTTTTAAAATGATCTTGGTTTTTATATTATATATAGAATAATAGACACTACATAAATACCACATATGTTGCTTCTTAAGCTTTAAAAATGTTAGTGATGTTGGATGGGTGCAGTGGCTCATGCCTGTAATCCCAGCACTTTGGGAGTCTGAGGCAGGCAGATCACGAGGTCAGGAGTTCAAGACCAGCCTGGCCAACATGGTGAAACCCCATCTCTACTAAAAATACAAAACTTAGCTGGATGTGTTGGCGCGCAGCTGTAATCCCAGCTACTTGGGAGGCTGAGGCAGGAGAATCGCTTGAAACTGGGAGGGGGAGGTTGCAGTGGGTAAGATCACACCACTGCACTCCAGCCTAGGGGACAGAGCAAGACTCCATCTCAAAAACATATATATATATATAAGCGATGTCATTCTTCCTCAAGGAAGCCAGTCTATAACACAGCATTGCTCAGGTAAAAATACAGTTAATGGCATCTAGACCAAGGGAAAAGAGGAAGTTTAGTGAAGCTGCAGGAGGACGGAAGTCTTTCCCAGCATTTCTCCCTGTACATTAAATTTGACTCCTTCAAGATTTAGTCCTTGGCTTTCCTTTCTTCTCATTCTACCCATACGTTTAACTTCAATTCCTCCTCACATTCTGACAACTCTCAACTCTATATCTCTCAAGTCCAGATTTCCCCCTGATCTCCACACTTGCATGCTATTTCACTGTATTGGACATCTCCACATGAATGTTCTACAACCACCAAAAGTTAACACTTCTAAATATGAACTCCTTGTATATTCTCTTCTCACCTACTTCTCATTTTTTTTCTTATTTCAGAGAAATACAAATCATGAATGCCTTTATTAGACATAATTCTAGAAATTTCTACATCCTCTATCATGTCCTTCATCATGC
The DNA here is from genome assembly GCA_004027715.1 of Plecturocebus donacophilus. NCBI lineage: Eukaryota > Metazoa > Chordata > Mammalia > Primates > Pitheciidae > Plecturocebus > Plecturocebus donacophilus. Next base: position 25,049 of record PVKP010002695.1, read on the forward strand.
TGCATCTAATCAATCACTAATTATGTACTATACCTTCCAAATAGTTCTTGATTCCATTCTCTTCTCTCTCTCTCTCTCTCCATTGTCTTTAACCTAAAGTCATTACTATGTCTTCCCTCAAATATGGTTCCAGTTTCTTCACTGGCATTTTATTCTGCCACATCCCATCTGTAAAGCAACTGCAATGTGCTCTCTCAATAATGAAATGATGGCTTTCTGTCTAAAATCCTCCAGTGATTCTTTACTGTCCTTGGATAAACACTTTATTCTTAATATAGCTTAAAAGTCTTTTCATAATATAAGTCCTGCTGGTGTCTTTTACTCCCTGCTCTAGCTATAAAGAAATTTTATTTTTCATTTCCCAGCATATACAATGGCCCTCTTAATTCTTGGCCTTAAACATGTTGTTCCTTTTTACTGGAATAATCTCAATCCTGACTATCTTTCATTGGCTAATTTACATTTATCTTCTGAGTCTAGCCTCATAAATGTGGACATCTCTTTCAAGTGGCTATCTCTGATACTCTCTAAGTTCAGGGAGGTAATTCTTATACGTTCTTTGAATTTTGTATTTTTTTAATTTGACAAGTAAAATTGTATCAATTTAAAGTATATAACATGATGTTTTAATATATGAATATGTTGTGGGATGGCTAAGTTACATATGCATTCCCTCACATGGCATTATGCTCTTTCTTGCACTTGTATTTGTCTTAGCATGTGCCATACCATATTTAATTTGCTGTTAATTGTCTATATTTACTTTAGACTATCAGCTTTAAATGAGGTCAGGGATTATGGCTGTCTTGTTCATTCCTCAATGCCAGTTCCTAGAATAAAGCCCAATAGCTTTGTTTACAGTAACTAGATGAAAAGTATAAGGTGAAACTTTAATGACAAAAACCTAAAAGTTCAAAGAGTCAAAGACAAAAATGGATTTACAGAAGAAATTGAAAACAAAGGTCACCACTGCTCAGAAATGTATCTTTTGGAGAATAAATCTACCTGTTTTGTATTAAAAGTATCAGAATTGGGGAGAACACATTATTTGAAGAAAATTTTAATCTATTTATATTAAAATACTGTATCCAAGATTGGTGACCAAGGCTTTGCACTGTATTCCAATTCAAGCATAGCTTCCCTTTCAGTCAAAGTTTCAACTAAAATTTACATCAGTTAATTTACTAATTCAGTTTACAGTGCTCATGGCTATAATCAGAGCCTCTGAAACCTCACTTTTTCTGTTCATGAGATTCTATGGGCTGAAAGGAACAGCATGGCTTAAGAAATGATGGCAGAATTGACTTCAGGTGGGTTGGTTCTGTTCCTGGACTGACAGTCAATAAGAGAGGCTGATTTACACAGATTCTTTGATTATCTCAGTCAGTGAAAAGACCTGATGTCAATCCAAGCTTGCAGAACTCTTTGAACTAGTCATGGAATAAGCTTCCTTTTATTTCTAAACATCTTAGGGAAACCCTGATGGAATGCCAGGCTTATGAATTTCCTATGACTTTCTGCCTGCTTGACCTGTGCTGTCTCATTGAATGAAGTTCGTAGAAAGCCTTCAGCCATAATCTGATTTTTGTTGCTGTTCCAGAATACTGTTCAACTGTTGGTTTAAAATGTTATTTCATGTCCTTAGCTAATCCACTTAGCAATAAGAGGAATTATACAGCTAGACAGAAACAGCAAATGTGAGGAAAGTTAGAAATCTTTTAATATCTGGCAATCAATGACAAAAATAGAAAAATGGAAAACTGAATCCTAGTTATGGTTACCAACACAAAACACATAATGAATCTATTTTAATCCAATTTTCAAAGAAAATTAAAATGAAGCAAAAATTAACAGAAATTAATTGAATCATTTTATATCTTTAAAGTACTATGAAACATAGAATAAATTTAAGAAAAAAACGTTACCAGTTTAATGAGTTTTGCTGGCAATGGAAAATCATCTCTACAATTCACTGATATTTCATCACATTTTCATTTTTAAAATAATGTATTAGCCTTTGTGCCACAATATTACAAATACATAAATGGAAGGGTAGTGTGTCTAAGAAACTCTGGAAGAAAAAAATCTGCATGTGAAATAAAAAACTGAATATTAAAAGCAAAAAAATGTATTTAACATGTGAAGGAATGCTTTAAAAACTCAAAATAGAAAAAAAATCATTTAATAATATTTTCCAAAAAAACATTCATTAAAGGAGCTATGTGTCCTATACTATACTTATTAAACTCAACATAAAAAGCAATTTTACTTCATTTAAGAGGTGATGGGTAAGCTTATGATTGCAAGTGGATTAAGAATACAGATGTATTCATTACTACAATAAGATCTGCTGAGAAATTATTATGAAGATATATTTTTCTTATAGTTAAGATTTCTATCCAGGAGTAAATACTTAATAAGCACACCATATTTTAAAGAGTTAAGCTATACACACAGCCTATCCCTACAGGAAGATTGCAACCGAAGCAGAGAGACTCTTTGTAGAATACAAGGATGATATATTTTTCAGCCAGCAAAAAAGTGGAAAATTAAATCTACATTGCATGAATTGAATAATGTCACAAAAGTTCTTCTGTCTAAAATTCTCTATCCTATGCTGACTGCAATTCCCCTATTGGTTGCATAGTCTACAAATTAAAATATGCTAAAATAAATACACCTGGGAAAGCTAATTCACAATATGAATTATTTTTAATGCCATCAAAATAATGTCCTTTCAATATTTTTGAGATCCAAGAGTAGGAATGGGAGAGCCATTGCCATTATTTTCTTTGTTTCTTCTTGGATGAGTTTGTGTTTTATTTGTTGTTGTTTTTAATAGACAAGTGAGGAAAGGTAATTTTGATGTCTGAATTATGATTGGATAGAACCAAGTATGTGGAGGTCTTCAAAGAATGTTTCCATCAATTATCTCCTTACTGTGTGGCTCAATGAGGAGGGGGTTCCAGAATCATGAGTCTTAGAGAATGAGAATCATGAGTATGCAGAAGATGCATGTTGACCTCTTAAGATGTTTTACAAAATTTGTTTTTATCCAATTATGTAATAATACATCTTCAGTGACTACTATGTGCCAGGCATTGGGGGCTCTCAGTTATTTTTTCTGTTTAAATTAGTCAATGGATCCAGACTTAATGTTATGAAATGTACATGTTAGTTGGCCTTACACCAAAAAAGGGATTCTCTTTAGCAGGCTGGGAGTTCAAGAGATACATGGCTTCTCAGAAGTCTGAGGTATTGCTATTGTTTGTATGGGTCTCCAAAAGTTCATGTGTTAGAAACTAAATCCCCAATGTGGCAGTATTGAAAAATGGGGCAACTAAGAGGTGATTAGATCATGAGGTCGCTGCCTTCGATAATTGATTAATCCATTCATGGGTTAATGGAATAATGAGCTATACTGGGAATTGAAATGGTAGATTTATAAAAAGAGGAAGAGAAACCTGAAGTAGCACTTTAGCATGCTCAGCCCCCAGGCCATGTGATGCCCCATGTCACCCTGGGACTCAGTAGAGAGTGCTCCCCCAGCAAGGCAGCTCTCACTAAAACAAAGTGGAAAATTAAATCTACATTGCATGAATCAAATAACGTCACAAAAATTCTCATGTCTAAAATTGAGGGGCCCCTTGAAATTGAGATGTGGCCCCTCAACTAGGCATTCTCAGTCCCCATAATTATAAAAAATAAAAAATAAATTTCTTTTCTTTATAAATTACTCAGTTTCAGGTGTTCTGTTATAAGCAACAGAAAATGGACTAAGACAGATATGTATTTTCTCAGGAATTACAGCTTCTTGCATGTTCTGTTTCAAGTCATTAAAAAAAAACCTTCAGGCTCCTTGTGAAAGCAAATTACCTAGGAGTTATTTAAATTCTATTTGTTAATGTATTATTAATATAATATTAATAATGGAAAGAGGAGCAGATTTTTACAATTAAAAGTTGTGTATGGTCATTTCATAAGATACATTTATTTTTTGTGTTTAAATATTCATCACTGTGATTTAGACATGTAAAACATTTTGATTTCCAGCAATTAAAAATTTTCACTTCTGAGGAAAGAAGGATTTTAGCCAATGTCAAAATTATGCCCTCATTTTGCTCAGTGATTTCAGTAGTAAATGAACTATAGAAAAATAAATCTCAAATTCCAATTCAAAGAAAGGAAAGCAATGACAAATTTTTGAAGTTTCTGCTTAGGGTAGTGCATTAATTGGCTCCACCTTAACTGTCCCCACCTTGCAGAAAGGAGAGCAATATGGAATATGTTTTATTTTATAGGAAGCATCTTTGGATAGGAGTCCTGTAAAAGACATGCTAAAATCAAATCCTACTCAACCTGCTCTTTAAAAACTAAAGTGGAGACCCATGAGAGGACATTAATCTGCATTTGACAACCATGCTTCACTTCACAAACTTTACCAGTCAAGTTTTCCTTCCCAGAGTCTCATGCTCAGAAGGCCAAACAACTGGTGCAACTACTTCCTTTTAGTATATCTTTACCACCTACAAAGAGGTTGCAATTTGTTCAAGTGCCAAGTCATAAGAATACTCAATTTGATGGAATCGTGTTGGTGGGTGTATAGCATTTTTGATAAACTATTTCCACCTGACCTAACTCTAAGAAGCAAGTCTGAAACTCTGTCACTATGGATAGGAATACAATGAATTCTATTTTTTGTCTTAAATTTTTGGCTGTAGTCTTAAACTGAAAATAACAAGTAATAAATCTCTCTCATTCTAAGAGATGGAAATAGCAAGACACAGCAAAGGGCTTACACACCAGCTGAGAAAACTGATCCCACATTCATTGCTCCACCATACCTACTTATACTAAAATTCTCTGAAGGTTTTGGAGAGAATCATTGCCTTGCTGAATTCGTGGCCCAGAGGGAAAGTAGGGATGGCTCCTTCTGTTTATTCCTTAAGGGGGAATAAAAGACGGTACTTCAACCTTTTTGTCCCATGCAAGTAAGTAGAGCTCCAAGACCACTGATCACAGAGTCTGAGATTCCAAAGTAGATGTGGACGAAACCTAATTACCAACTCTGCTTCTGTAGCTGTCTGCTTCAGAAATTCTCTACCTACTTGATAGGTGAAAAATGAATTAGAAATAATGATACAGTGAAAAGAGGGGCTAGCCTCTACTTCCCAGTGCTTGGTGTGGCAAATGTTTCTCAACAGGTCAAGTGAACATGGAAGAAGACAGCCATGTTTGAGCTGTCTACCAGGAAAACTGTTTATGGAACAAGAATATCTCAGGATCAAGAGACTTGAAGATATCTTTATAGAGCATATTTTTCTTGTTAAAGATAGGGGAAAACCAAAGAGCTTCTGCAAGTCTTCTTAAAGATCCCATACTTGCACCCCAAATAAAGCCAATGTTTGTATCTCTGTTACATACACACACACACACACACACACACACACACACATACACACACACACATACACACACAAATCATAAACTGAATGCCACAAATAGTTAATAGGAGATATTTGCCTATTTTCCTTAATTCTTACTTCCCAGGACATTGGAGAATAATAGAACCGAAGTGGAGTTTAAAAAGAAAAAGGCAGTGGAGGTGTAGGGTGGAATCTAACCACACTTCCCTTCTAGAGCAAGTCTTTTAGACTATGGGTTAAGCTTCAGCTGGAAACAAGGAAGAATATAAATCAAATATGACACTGAGATTTTAAGCTGAATCAAATTAGATTTAAGTCTTTATTACCTCAGAGGCCACAAAGCAATGGGATCTATTCATGGTGCCATCTATCTGGATGAAAAAGCATTTCATGTTTCTGACCTATCTGGCTCAAACTATGCATCAACCTGCTAACACAGTTCAAGAATTCAGCACTTGCTAAAATGAACCAAAAGCAGAGGCAAATGATAGACATTCAGAACACCTAGAATGCAGTCCAGGAGAAGATGGTAAATAGTTTATGAAAGGTATGAAGAGCTAAAGAAGAACTTAAGAAATACATGTGAAAAACTGAGCATTATAGTAATATCATGATTGAAAAGCTAAGAAAGGTATGTTGATGCTTTTGTCTCATACAACTTCTAGCAAACTGCACGTTTGAGATACATCTACCAATATAGATAAATATAAATAATCCATGTGAGGACTATTATTCATGTCAAATGCAACAACTTGTCTACTGATTGATAACTTTGCTGAACAACCCATTGAAATCTCTGAAGCATAATTTTAAGGTCTTTAAAGAAGCATGCCATAAAAATATCAGGAATTATTTAAGGACCACTAAGAATGTTTTATTTGTCTCAGAAGTTGGTTCTTACAATTTTAAGTTGTTTAGAATTGGTAGGATGACAGCCATAAAGAAGCTGACATTTGAGGTACACATCGTATTGGACACTTGGACCTCTTTGAGATCGATTAGATATGAACACTTTATTTTCCACAATTTCATACGGTGTTAAGAAAGTAACAGATCCTTTTTTAAAGTTATACAAAAATTTCTAGATGTCTAGATATGCTTATACCAGCGTAAGAAAATAATGTTTTCCAAAGAGAATAGAGCTACGATTTTGCAAAGGGAATCAAATGGAGATTAAGAGAAAAGCAGAGGGAGAAGAGGATAATTTATAGCAGAAAAAATAATTTGCCAATACTCATAAGTGTCATCATAAGATTCACTTTGTTGCTTTGTTTTCAAATTAGTTTGTCATATTTTTTCCTAAAGAAAGGAGGTCTCACACTGTGTTCCTTGGACAAGAAAGATGAAGTAAATTAAAACTGTGTGGCTTTAAGCCACTTTAAATATAAGTCTTGTGAGGGGCTTTGGTACAGTGGTTTTCTTGTGACATACTTGTTAATATATTTAATAGAGATGTAGGCTATAATTACAAATATGTATACATGTTTGCCTACATATCCTTCAAATATAAAATAAAGAAGGTTACATTTTTCATGAGAAGCTACTAGATTTATTTGTTGTTAATGTCACTAGGTTTGAACACAGCTGGGGGAAAACCCAAACGCCATGTGCATAGAGCTCCTATAATTTTCTTTATAGGAAAGAATATAAATGTGCAAACTGTTGGTGTCATGGTTAATCAGAAATTCATCTGTTTTAGGATTTAGCAGGTCACTAAAGTTCTTCTGTTGACCTCTGAAGGAAGCATACTTGAAAATAATGTTTGGGAATCATTTTATCAATGGAACTTGACATCAGATAGCCATCACTTTCAAGTAAAGCATTGACAGAATGGTCAATGAACTGTATAGTAATATATCTAAGACATTTCTGGATTCTTGCTGCATCCATTTATCTTCATGGGTAGACAAGTGAAATTGGTCTTCTGCCCTGACAGGAGCAAATTGATGCTTTATTTAAGCTCCAAAAAGAAAGTGATGGAAGCATTATTCAGTAAACATAAAATAAGTCTACAGGATTCATTGTATCCAAGCTTTTTCTAGATAACTTCAGGAGCTACCCTGGTCAGTAAAATTGTTCTGGCCAAACGGTGAGGTGCTTTTTGACTACACATGTGTTCACAGTATGAAAGTCTAAACTTTAGGCAATTAATAATTTATTGATACAGGAAACGATTAAAATATGACAGTGTCACTGTCTCCTGATATGGAATAGTGAGACAGAATCTCACTATTTCAGGGATGACTTTGTCAGGACTGAAGCTACATGTTGAAGCAACATATAGAGTCTATATATGAGACAAAAGTCCAAATCTGGGGTTAAAATCAAGTTGTAACATAAAGCAATAAGTGAAGGTCAGAAACAAATATAGACACTGAAAAAAATTAGTTGATTTCTGACAACTGCTTCTCTTACTGTCTCAGGAAGCCATGAACACAGCTCTCCTAATGCAAATTATAGGTAGGGAAAGGACAAGAAGTCCTAATTAGCTAGTGCTTCTAAGCTGAGTGGTATAGGTTAATTAGTCAAGTACAGAAGTACCCAAGTGAGAGAGAGCATACTGAGGACAATTGCAGATAGGTTGGTGATTGTGAGCAAATTAGTCCTTGCAATGTAGGTGAACTAGCCAGTTCATACTCTTCTTAAATACAGGCAGTGATTCAGTCAGTACAGTATTGTGACAAAGATCTCAGAGTGAAAGGACCCTTGGAACTAGTTAGTCCCTCTATTTAGGAATTCAGACTCTCAGGATAGAGACTGAACATGGCATCTCTTGCTTTCTGCACTTAACATGATGAGTGGGAAGCAAATCCATCACACTTCCTTTTATAGACCAGGTAATGATGGCCACACAGGTTATAAATAAAAGTTTCCAATCTTCAGTCAGGCAGTCTGAAATATGGCCTTGATAACTAGAAATGGTACTCTGGTGCTTTTCTGATGTGTATTAGAGATCTCCGTCGGATTCCTTCTACTGTGATGTAGGCTCATAATAGTGTAAGGTCAGTGTTCAGGTTTTCTTGAACTTAAGTGCTACAGATTTTGCTGGCCTCTATGGTCAACTGTAATTCATACTGGTTCAAACTTGAAGTTGTATCTGAGAAACTAGAAAAATGGTCCTCTCTCCTGGGATATCTAGGATGACTGGTCTTTTGTCATCCCACCCAAATACATAAAGATGAACAATATTTATTTATCACAAATACTCTAGATGATTGCCATGGCTCTGGAGAAGTTAATGTGCAAGATACAGTATGTTTATGGCTTCTTGTCATTTTACTTATCTACACTATATTGAAAAAGTCCTCATGGTCTAGCTCAGTCAATATCTACACTATTTTGTCCTAAGGTTATTACAAGGTTTTCTAATATTTTGTCCTCCAAGTTGTTAAGATAGACAAGATTACAGTTTTGTAGGAAAGAACTCCTGCCAGGATCTTTGGCTCTGATATGATTCATTTGGATGGAACATGCAACTTGAACAGCAGGAACAGGTATATGGAACAGCTGCTTTTCCTTCTGCTTTCTAAACCTTCTGTATAATGCTTTAGGAGTAGGCTGGGAATGCAAAAAGATGACTCGTGTGTTTATATGAGCATAGGGAACAGATAAACACTGGCAGAATGGTGCATTACACTCAATTCCTTGTTAAAGACTAGGGTCATTGGCCACAAAAGGTTCTTACAATATATTAAGCTGGCTGAAATAGAAATAAAATGGTTCTGAACTTCCCCTCTTCTCTATGTACTCACCCCACAATGGCATCTTCTCATCATCTATGGATGAAAGTCATTGTGCTGGAATTATTTGGCATGGGAGAGGAATAAACAGGTTTCAGGTGTGAGGGTTTAACTTGTAGGATTGTTAAACTTGTCATACATCAGATGTAGCTGAAGATTAAGATGTGGACCATGCTTACAGCCATGCAGGACTGCTTAGCATCTTCCCTACAGGAAGTACCTGTTCCCTCAAAATTATGGTTCAGGTGAGGGAGAGAGGTAACATATAGTGGGGACCATAGTGATGCCCTTTCCATGTCATCAAAAATTGCTTCAGTTTCCTAGAGATTGTTCACTCTACTCCAGCATGGAACTATGGCTGTGAAGGAAAATCACTTTTTCCTCTGCTTGGTTTAGTTGTTCAGGAATTGGAAATGAGCATCATTTCTGATATATAGATATCATCTATCTGTTATGAGCAGTAGATGGGCAAGACAAAATTACTGGTCCATAGTGGGAATGACTCTGACACATAAGGCACCTTAGCAAAGTGGACCTCATACACGCGCTGATAAAGGTCTATCTAGACCAGGGTTCACAAACCTGAATAATCATCAAAATCTAGACGAACTTTTCCAAATACAATTCTCAGTCTCAATCAAAATCTACTAAATTAGAAAATCAAAAGAAGTCAAAAGTGGGTATGTATACACTAAAATTCCTATACCCTTCCATCTGTGTAATTCTGGTGATGAGCCGAAATTGAGAAGTCTATGAAGACTAAAGTTTGAAAGAAAATATGCCTTAAATAACAACAACAAAATAACAGATAAGAAAATGCAATTAACTGGGCTCACAACAAAAAAGAGCCAACAGCATAGTGCTATGAAATTGATATTAATGCTGATCAGAAACTATGAAGTATACTAAGGTAGAAACAGTAAAGAAATCCTCTAATTTTATTTAATACTTTCAATGGAAAATTGCTGGTGAATATATGCATTCTATGACATAAAAAACAGCTTAATAAACTTGGAAAGTATTTTTATTCCTCACACCATATAGGGACACTAGAATACAATGCAAATAAATGTTGGTTAACATTCCCTTTCCCATTTATATGTATTTTTTGAATAAACATTTTCAGAACTTTTGCCTGAATATTAAATTGATTTGATTATTCAGGCTCAAGAATTTATGAAGTAGCTTGAAAAGAAAATGGTTTTTAAAAAAGTTTAGAGTGGTAAAAAGTAAAATGAAAGAGACAGATGAGTATTTATCTTAAGAGCAGTATTTTGTTTTAAAAGTTATTAATTGCAAATCATGATAGATAAGTAAAAGTTATTGATAAGTTTCATTAAAATAAAGATAACTCCAGGAAATTTTCTGAAAAGGTACATAAATAAAAGAAAACCTTCAACCCAAAAAGTTTTTGCTAAAATACTAATTTACCAACCATACTACTGATTTAGCTTTTACAGCTGATTAGATTTTAGGTCTTAATATCATGCTTTTCCTTTATGTATTAACTCCCCCTTTTGCTATTCCAACTTTATTATACTTTTTTTCTCTTTTTTATGGTAGGTCTTTGTAGAAGAGCTATTCCAACTTTAGAATAAATAACTATCAAATTATCAGAAATTTGAAGAAAAAATATCATTAAATGGATATATTAACACTCATTCAGAAAGATATTAATGCTCTCCAAGAGCAAACATAATTTGTCTAGAGTGAATAATATTAATCATATAAAAAAATGCAGTACATGATATATACATATATATGTGCTTATATACATGTATATATGTGTGTTTGTGTGTCCCTTTGTGTCTGGACTCCCAAAAAACTAATATTCTATATACTAGGCATACAGACAGACAAAAAAATTTTAACTACTGTTCTATATAATATTTCAGAAATGTCAATGTGACTGTCCAAGGAAACATTACTTATTGAAGTAGGGTAAATTATGTCTAAAAATAATAATGGAATTTCTACTTACAAAGAAAAAAACCCATGATTCATGGTGATTAAAATAAGAATTGAACACATTTACGACAGACCCTTTTCTTGTGAAGGCTATTCTTTCAGTTCCTGTATCTATAAAATAGAGGGTAATTACATTCAAAATACAACATGCATTTTAAAATATTATTAAAAACAAGAATCAAGGTAACTCACATAATTGACGGTAGGACAGGAAAAAATGCTTTTGTCAAATAACAAAAGAAGATACAGGAAATAGTGAAGGAAAAATGTCTAATTTACAAAGAAAATAGCATATACATTCATGTCTATTTTTCTTACATTAAAGCAGTCTGGGCTATTGGGTTTATTATCTGTGTAAATATCACACAAGTGAGTTTCTTCCCCTCAAAATGTAATCACTCTTGACCAATTATTCAATTAACATTATTATGAGAGCAAGATGCATAGCCCACTACTCAGCTGAAAATTGCAGTCACCTTGAACACAGATGTTTGCCATTATAGTCTGCTGACAATGCAATTTTTATATAAAGATAAATGTTTTATGGCAGAGCATTCAACCTAGGAGAAATCAAGATTCAAGATACCCAATATCCTTTTTTCCACTGTAAGAAAAAAGACACCAAATTCAGACTATGGAAATACATAATCCTAGAAGCTATATCCATTATTAATACACTAAAAGTAAGATAAAAATTTCACCTAAGTGTTAAAGCATTTATTTTAAATAATTATCCCCAGTGAAATATTTTCAAGTAATGATAATTTATAAAAGTGAGTCTAAATTCTTAACTCCCAAACATTATCAAAAACAATTCAGGTGTACAAATAACCAGATGTATAAGATGATACCTGAAATTGGTTTCAAAGGCATGCAACCTGTGAAGTTACACAGTAACCCATGCTTAGGAGAGCCCATGCTTGGTTTAATGCTCTGCTGTTGCCATCTTACAATGTTTAATTTTTGAATATGGGACGCAGCATTTTCTTTTCTGCCCCGAGTCCCCCAAATTATGTAGCAGATCCTGATACTTTGGAAAAACAGTCAACAGCTAAAAGACTGAAATAAAAATCTGAATTAAATTGGTTAAGTCTGAGAGATTGTAAAAAAAAAATACATGAAATTCACATTAGAGGCACTAGGACACTGTAACATACTGACGGTAACCAAATGAATGACTTGCAAATATGAACACAGTAAGAAGAAAAGACTTCAGACAAGAATACCAGTTATTTCAGAATATAATCAAATACACCCTGGAAATGCTAATCAAAGATAACACAAAGAAAAGTTCCTGCACTTTTGTTTTCTATGTGGCTATATGTGTGCGGTTCTAAATAAAATTATTTTGCAGAAAACCATGGGAGAAGTCAGAAAACTGATTATTTCCATTGTGAGTAATTTCACTGGCTGCTACTGAGTCCACAATATTATTCTCTAACACTTCTCCTGATTTTAAACAGATCTTTAAAACAAAAGAATTCCTATTCCAAATACTTTTCATTCTCATTTCCTCAATGGCACCAGTTCTCCATTCTCCCAACCTCTTTTCCCATGCAAAGAGTCCTAAACGATCTAAAAACAGAGCTAGCTTCTTCTCAGGGATGTAGTCCTTGGTGGATAAATTTTCTCAAACTTACTACTCTCCACCTCAAAATGTCTTTGAATTATCTCAATTTTCTCTCTCCCACTTCCAAAGATAATCCTTCCATTTTTTTTCTCCTGTATACTATCTTGTAAGACTTTGTTCGTACATATTATATCTTTCTATTGGATCTCCCCTTATACTACAAATATGCTTAATTTTTTATTATCCTGAAAATCAACAACACATCTTTTCTGCCCTATTATTATTCAACTTCAGTTACTGGCCTTTCTTATTTTTTCATCATCACACATTTATTGCCTTTATTTCCCCTGCCCATTTTCTATTTTACTAGATTTTAATCTCACACTCACTTTGGACATGGCGACTACATTTAATGAGAAAACCACTGAATGAGAGTTGAGCAAATAAATACAGCTAATGGAGGCATCACATTAGCAGACTTCAAACTATACTACAGAGCTACAGTAACCAAAACAACACAGTACTGGTACAAAAACAGTCACACAGACCAATGGAACAGAATAGAGAGCCCCGAAATAATGCCACACACCTATAACCTTCTGATCTTTGACAAAGCTGACAAAAACAAGTAATGAAGAAAAGACTCTGTATTCAACAAATGGTGCTGAGTTAACTGGCTAAACATATCCAGAATGAAACTGGACACCTTCCTTATATCATATAGAAAAATCAACTCAAGATAGATAAAAGACTTAAATGCCAAACAAAAACCTTAAAAACTCTAGAGGATAACCTAGGCAATGCCATCCTGGACAAAGGATTGGGATGAGATTTAGTGATGAAGATGCCAAAAGCAATTGCAACAAAAACAAACATATACAAATGCAATCTAATTAAACTAAAGAACTTCTTCACAGCAAAAGAAACTATCAAATGAGTAAACAAACTATGGAATGGGAGAAAAATTTTGCAAATTGTGAATCTGACAAAGGTTTAATATCTAGAATGTCTAAGGAACTTAAACAAATTTATTTTAAAAACCCAACCCCATTAAAAATGGTCAAAGGACATGAACATACATTTTTCAAAACAAGTCACACATGTGGCCAAAAATATGAAAAAAATGTTTAATATCACCAACCATTAGAGAAACAATGCAAATTAAAACCACAATGAGATACTATCTCACACCACTCAGAACGGCTAATACTAAAATGTCAAAAAATAACATGCTGTTGGGATTGCAGAGAAAATGGAACGTTTATACACTGCTGGTGGGAGTGTAAATTAGTTCAACCCTTGTGGAAAGCAGTGTGGCAGAGCTAAAAACGGAACTAACATTCAACACAGCAATCCCATTACTGGGTATACAGCCAAAGGAATATAAATTATTCTACCATAAAGACACATGCACACATATGTTGACTGCAACACTATTCACTATAGCAAAGATAAAGAATCAATCTAAATGCTCATCAATGATAGACTAAAGAAAATGTGATATATATACACCATGGAACACTATGCAGCCATAAAATGAATGAGTTCATGTCATTAGCAGGAAAATAGATGGAGCTGGAGGCCATTATCCTTAGCATGCTAATGCAGGAACAGAAAACTAAGTACCAAATGTTCTCACTTGTTAAGTGGGAGCTAACTAATGAGAACACATGGACACAAAGAGGAGAAAAACAGACAATGGGGCCTCCATCCATTGAGAATGGAGGATGGAAGGAGGGAGAGGATCAGAAAAAAATATCTATCAGGTACTAGGCTTATTACCTGGGTGGTCAAATAATCTGTACACCAATCCCCCATGACACACAGTTTACCTGTATAAGAAACCTGCACATATACCCTGAATGTAAAAGTAAAAACAACAAATACAACTAGTTCTAGGTTCTACATTTTATCTATGAACAACTTAGGAAGAAAAGAGATCAAAATTATTTTAAGTATTTTTATATGCCAGGAGGGGAGTTAAATATTAGAACTTGGGTTTGCTAGCTTTCTACCACTTTAGAGAAAATTCAGTAGCTTATGCCATTTTACTCTTTAAATACAGCTCACCTTGTTCATATACTTCACATTCAAGTTGAACATCTCCAAAATCTTAGTCCTTAAGGGTAATCTAATCAATAATATATAGATTCATCTTTTTTGGCCTACTTTTTTTCTGCTAACAATTATATCTTCTACTTCTTAGAAGGAAAACAGTTGAAGAGTCGCCTTTTATTTCCTTAGACATTTAGATTCTTCAATCAACTGGAGCATAGGTTTAATATCATTGCTTTATGATGACAGCCTATGTATAGCCAGAGGACACAAGTTTTGATTTTTCTTAAGGACATAAATACCAAGTATAAAAGTGGGCCTAGTGCGACTGAAGTTAAAATAACTTAATTAATACAGAAAACTATGTCTCTTATTGCCCATTAGATGACATTTAGATCTGCTGAGACCACTTTTCAGATTTCCTAAGGAAAGCCTGGTGAAGAAAAGCAAGAACCAAGGTTCATTTTAAAACTTTTGGTATGAGAAATTTCAGGAATGAGTTGTCATTAAGAAGGATGAAGAAAACAGTGTTGGGTAGCTTTAATAGGAGCCACAAACTGAGTATGTTAAGTTTGAGTAGCCTATGAGATATCCAAAGAGAAAAATACACAAAAGGAAGCTGAACATGTATGGTCTGATGTTAAGGGCAGAAGTCTGTTCCAGAAATAATACTTGGAGAATAATTAGCATGTACATTTTATTTAAAGCCGTGATACTGCATAAAATATCATAAAAAGTGAATACAGAAAGGAAAGGGAGAACATTCAGCTTAAACAGTTTCATACACACCTGGATCCAAATGGCCAGTAATTTGCTTCAGAACTTTTCCTTATTCATTTATGACTGAAATTGGCATAAACTTTTCCTTCCAGTTTCATTTTTTTTTCTGATTTTGGTAAAACAACATATATTCTAAATTTATATTTTTCAGACATGTATATTGCCTTATACGTTCTACTCTCTCAAGTTGTTGATGATCGGAATTATCTATGCCTAGAAACTGTGTTCAAATTTAAATGTAAAACAATCTCAGTCTAATATATTCTTTGTAGGAACATGTTTAACTTGTGATTAAATTTCTATGTCTCCTTAGACTTTCTATATCCTCTTCCAACATTTTTGTAGCAATATTCTCCTAGAAATTCATCCATTTCACTTGAGTTTCTAAATTTATTCGCAGTTTCCAGTATTTTCTATTATATTTTAAAAATATATCTGTAGTTATTATAACATTTCACCCTTAAGACTGTATATTATTTGACTTCTCCCTCAGTTGATTTGTCTAATTAAAACATGAATATGGCCATTTAAATTTTATTGATGGAATGTTGTTTTGATTTTATTTATTTCTGCTCTTGACTTTTTCTCTTTCCATTTACTTTCTCTGCATTTATTCTACTTTTCCCTACTTTCTTGAGATAGGAAGTTAGTTCATTAGTTTTCAGCCCTTCTGTCTTTTTTATAAAAATTAACAGGAGCCAACTAAATTTTTTAAATTTTTATTATCACTCAGTTCTTCGAATTTTAACTATTCATTTTGACTTCATCTTTGATCCATGAATTATTTACTTTAGTCAAGTTTTTACTATTGATTCTAACTTGTTACAAATTTAAGAATATTTCCCTAATAATAATAAATATGTAAAATATATTGACATTTCCATGTACTTGAGATGAAATTTACACTCTGATTTGGGGTTCTTCATAGTCTTTATATCCAACTTATCAACTGTTTTTTTTTTAACTTTTTTTATTCTTATACTTGAAGTTCTGGGGTACATGTGCAGACCATGTAGGTTTGTTACATAGGTGTATAAGTGCCATGGTGGTGGTTTGCTGCATCCATACCTGTCATTTACATTAGGTATTTCTCCTAATGCTATCCTTCCTCAATACTCGCCACCCCCTGCTATTCCTCCCCTAGCCCACCACCCACCAGGGCCCATTGTATGATGCTCCCCTCCCTGTGTCTGTGTGTTCTCATGGTTTAACACCCACTTATGAGTGAGAACATGCAGTGTTTGGTTTTCTATTCTTTTGTCAGTTTACTGAGAATGTTGGTTTCCAGTTTCATCCATGTCCCTGCAAAGAACATGAACTCATCTTTTTCACAGCTACATAGTATTCCATGGTGTATATGTGTCATATCTTCTTTATATAGTCTATCATTGATGGGCATTGGGATTGGTTCCAAGTCTGTGCTATTGTGAACAGTGCCACAATAAACATACCTGTGCATGTGTCTTTATAATAGAATGATTTCTAATCCTTTGGATATATACCCAGTAATTGGAATGCTGAGTCAAATGGTATTTCTATTTTTAGATCCTTGAGGAATTGCCACACTGTCTTCCACAATGGTTGAATTAATTTACACTCCCACCAACAGTGTAAGTGTTCCTATTTCTTCATATCCTCTCTAGCATCTGCTGTCTCCTGATTTTTTTAATGATTGCCATTCTAACTGGTGTGAGATGATATCTCAATGTGTTTTTGATTTGCGTTTCTCTGATGACCAGTGACGATTAGCTTTTTTTCATGTTTGTTGGCTGCATAAATATCTTCTTTTGAAAAGTGTCTGTTCATATCCTCTGCCCACTTTTTGATGGGGTTTTTTTTTCTTGAAAATTTAAGTTCTTCATAGATTCTGGATAGCAACCCTCTGTCAGATGGGTAGATTGCAAAAATTTTTTTCCCATTCTGTTGGTTGCTGGTTCACTGTGTTGATAGTTTCTTTTACTGTACAGAAGCTCTTAAGTTTAGATCTTATTTGTCTATTCTGGCTTTTGTTGCCATTGCTTTTGCTGTTTTAGTTATGAATCAACTGTTAATAATCACTATGTACTAGTTTTTTTCTGTTGTCTTCAAAGAAAGAGGCATTATGAAATCCCCCACCATGCTGATATAGCTGTATATTTATTCTTGTTATTATGTGAATTTTTCTTTATGTATTTTGAGGATATTTTTACAGGTATATACAAGGTTTTTTGTTTTTGTTTTTGTTTGACAGTCTTGCTCGGTCACCCAGGCTGGAGTGCAGTGGTACAATCTTGGCTCACTGCAACTTCTGCCTCCCATGTTCAAGCATTACTCCTGCCTCAGCCTCCCAAGTAGCTGAGACTACAGGCATGCACCACCATACCCAGCTAATTTTTGTATTTTTAGTAGAGATGGGGTTTCACCATGTTGCCCAGGTTGGTCTCAAACTACTGACCTCAGGTGATCTACCCACCTCGACCTCTCAAAGTGCTAGGATTACAGGTGTGAGCCACCATGCCTGACCCAGTATGTATAAGTTTTAGAACTGTTATATTTTGCTCCACTTTGGGCCAAATAATGATATTAACCATAATGTCTATTTTGATGGAAATCAATTAGGTGTCTAAGCTTTATACTGATTAATCCTTTCTGGAAAATCTGTTTCCATCCTTCCATCTTTGATATGTGTATTTTTGTATTTCTTAAAAACAATATATTTTGAATGTTGATGCTTTATTCTGAACATTTCTACATTTATATAATAAATGTATTGATCAGACAGTTCTAGGACTACTGATGTATTTTATTTTTTCTTTTTTTCTTTTTGTGATGGAGTTTTGCTCTGTCAACCAGGCTGGAGTGAAATGGCGCTATCTTGGCTCACTGCAACCTCTACCCCCCAGGTTCAAGCGATTCTCCTGCCTCAGTCTCCCAAGTCGCTGAGATTACAGGCACCTACCACCAACCCAGCTAGTTTTTGTTTTGTTTTGTTTTGTTTTTGTATTTTTAGTAGAGACTGGGTATCACCATGTTGGCCAGGCTGGTCTCAAATTCCTGACCTCAGGTGATCCACTCACCTTGCCCTCCCAAAGTGCTGGGATTACAGCTGTGAGACACCGTGCACAGCCACTGATGTATTTTTCTACCATCTTTTCTTTTATGCTCATCCACATTTTTTCTGTGTTGTTTTCCTTCTTGCTTGCTTTACTGCGTATTGATTGAGAACTTTTCCTTTTATCATTCTTTAATTGCTTGCAAAGGGAATGCTCCATTAGTGGCCATCTTTGACAATTTCTTACAGCATAATAAAGTCTAGATTTAGTCACTATCTCTACCCTTTTTATAAACAATAAAAGGACTTGTGACTATAACTCCCCTCCATATTGTTTTTAATCTAATATTTCAGATCAAAATTATTTTAAATGCAAATCAGACATTCTTATATATTTCAAATAAGGAATGCCTTTTATATTTAAGAGCTTAACAATTTATTTTTTCATCATACCTACTTGCATCTAAGACCATTAAAACATATTTTTCTACTTATTTTCTTCACACATATTTTAGGAGTTTTTGTAGTAAGGGGCTACTGGGGTAAAATCCCTGTTTCTTTTACTCTGATAATGTCTAATTGTCTTTTACTCTGAAGAAATAATTTTGTTGAGTTCAGAATTCTAGGTTGATGGTAATTTTTTCAATATCTTCAAAATATTTTCCTTTGCTTTTTTGTTCTTACTCATGGTTACAGATCAGAAGTCTAATGTGAGTCTAAATTTCATTCCTCTGTAGGTTATCTGTCTCACCTCTGGCTAACATAAATTTATCTTTATCTTTGGATTTCTGCACTTTCACTGCGATATGTCTGAGATTGGAATTCTATTTATTTATTTTTACCTGTTACATAATGTGCTTTCTGTTTAAGTGGTTTATGTCACTGTCTCTGGAAATTTTTCCTTTAATATCCTTCATATATTACTCCATCTCCATTTTTTAAAAAATGTTTTTGACATACAAGAAAGCTTTACATAATTAACACATACAACTTGCTGAGTTTGGAGATAAGTATACACTGATAAAAACATTACCTCAATCTATGACATAAACCTATTCATTATCTCCCAAACATTCCTCCAGGTCTAGTATTTATTATTATTATTATTTTGTAACAGAACACATAAGGTCTATCCTCTCAGCAAATTTTAAGTAAACAATAGAGTATTGTTAACTATAGGCAATATGCTTTACAGTTTACCTCTAGGAATTATCTATATTATATAGCCTAAACATTATGCCCTTTTACAAATACCTCCCCATTTTTCCCTTCTAGCTCCTGTCAGGAAGCATTGCACATTCTGCTTCTTTTTGTTTGTATTAGATTCATAAGGTAAGTTGTATTATGCATTATTTCTGTTTCTGTGTCTGGCTTACTTCATGTAGCATAATGTACTACAGGTTTATCTATGTGGTTACAGCAAATGGCAGGATTTTCTTCTTTTTTTAAGGGTTGAGTAGTATTTCATTGTATGTATATACCACATTTTCTTTTTCCTTTCACCTGTCAATTGACATTTAGGTTGCCTCCATATCTTTGCTATTGTAAATAATGCTGCAATAACCAATAGAGTATAGATAATCTCTTTGAGATTCTCATTTAATATCCTTTAGAAATATGCCCATAAGTGGAATTGCTGGATCATATGGTGATTCTATTTTTAGTTTTTTAAGGAATCTCCATACTGTTTTCCAGAGTGTCAGTATGAATTAACATTCCTGTTAACAGGGTACAAGAGGCCCTTTTCTTCACATTCTCACCAAATTTGTCATCTCTTGATTTTTTAATAATGGCCATTCTAACAGGTGTGAAGACATATATCATGTGGTTTTGATTTGCATAGCCCTGATGATTAATGATTTTGAGCACCTTTGCATATACACATTGGCCATATGTATGTCTTCATTGAAGAAATGTCTATTGAGCTCATCTGCCCATTTTTAAATTGGGTTATCTGATTTTTGATACTGAGTAATAACCATCCCCATTTTCTTTATTCTCTTCTTTGAAAACTACCACTAAGATAAATTATATGTTCATATTCTACTCCCCACCCCCAACTCTATTACCTTCTTGCTCATATTTTCCCCCTTGTTAGTTTTTGGTAACACATTCTGTACATTATATTTAGTTTTCTCTTAATTCATTTTTTAACTGATATATAATACATTCATTTTCTAATTTTTAATTTTAGTTTAATTTTGATTTGCTTATTCAAAGTTTACAATGTTTTATTTCTTTAAAAAAATCAGTAAAATTTATTTCTATGATAATTTACCTATTTATTTCATACTATACATCTTGCAATTCTAATATCTGAAATTCTAGGAGAAGTAGTCTAAATTCACCCTGTGTTGTATGGGCTGACTTTGCCTCATGATGGCTTGTTTTCCTTCTCTGTGTGTGTGTGTGTGTAGGTGTGTGTGCGCACACACGTTTGTGTGTGTATGTGTGTGTGTGTTTCTGGTGAGTTCAAATTTCACTGAGTTTAATCTGTAAGGACAGTGAGGTCACTTTTCTTGGTAAAGAATTTGCATTTGCTTCTAACTAATGCTAGGATGCTCCTAAGCTGGTGTTACTTTGACATAATCTCTTGTTTGAATATTTCTTTACCCATTGTGATAATACACACTCAAGAGTTCCTCACCTCATAAGAATAGGCCTACAGTTACGTATTTTCAGGTGACATTACTATAATTATTCTTACTATGACTTTTCACTCTCAGCGAGAAGATGGATGCCATTTTATGTTTGTTCTCTCTGCAGATGTAATCCTCTCCACCCATTATTTTACTGATAGAACCCCAGTTTCATGTGGAATTTGTATTTAGCTCCCTGATTTTCTTGAGCCTGAGGATCTTATTTATTTTCTACCAAATGATTTAATTCACCTAAAATTTGGGTTCCCAGTATGAGCTTTTAACTCCAGGCCAAAACAAATGTCAGTAGTTGTAGTCATATTAATATATGACTTCAGTTTCATCTGTTTTTTCCCTGGCCTTTAAAGGTTTACTTATACTTCCTTGAAAGCAAAATAAAATATATCTACTAGGCAGTTTCCAGCATCCTGGTGCTTTGCAGAGGGCATTCTGGAAGATTTCATGGTCCTAGCCCTTGAGAACAGAAGTCAGTCCTATCTCAACATCTGTGAAGTAAGCTAATCAAATCTGTATCATAAAACTAATGTGGGATTTAAGTTTGATGTTACTTATAACTGCTTAGGTAAAAGACTGACATAAAACTGTGCTTGATAAGTAGTGGCTATTACTATTATTGTAGATAGATATTCTCCAAAAATAGACATAATGAGAAATTCATAAAGCATAATATGTCGCTTATTTTCCTACATTACTTTATAGTCTTCTTTCAATCAATATTCTTCTATTCTGGTCTATCTATGCTAAAGCGGATGTGACACTGAGGGAAAAATTCAAAGTCACAATTACCAGGAAAAATTAATAGGTCCTTCTAGCAGTCTATCATAAATATCACAAATGTTAGTAGAATTAACAAATTTTGATTTTGTCACGTCTCTTTTAGTATATTTGCTATTTCATGTGAGACAAAACAACTTACAGACATCTTTGAAAGTGACTGAAATGGGGGTATTAACAATCCATGAAAGAGATAAAATAATCACTCATAAAGAGAAATGGTAAAGGCTTTGGACTTCTGTGTGACTTTAATAGTTAAGACTATAAATTTTATTTTAATTCATCAGCCCTAATACTTTTAAGGTCATGTTTTAAGCTTTTCTTAAAAACTGGGAAACCAGTCAGGTGTCATGGCTCACACCTGTAATCCCAGCACTTTGGAAGGCTGAGGCAGGTGGATTACCTGAAGTTTAGAGTTCAAGACCAGGCTGGCCAAGATGGTGAAACACCATCTCTACTAAAAATACAAAAATTAGCTGCACGTGGTGGCGCATGACTGTGATCCCAGCTACTAAGGAGGCTGAGGCAGGAGAATTGCTTGAGCCCAGGAAATGGAGGTTGCAGTGAGCTGAGATCGTGTCACTGCACTCCAGCCTGGCGAAGAGAGCAAGACAGTCTCAAAAAACAACACACAAAAAAATTGGGAAACTAGTTAACTGCCATATTCACTTATTAGCAGACAGTTTTTTATGTTTAATTTATGAAAAGCGTAACAGAGATTGGAGGTAGTGTAGCCAAATGGTCATGTGCCTAGGCTTCAAGTGCAAAGAGATGGGTCTAAATGCTCAATAGCTTCTTCCTAGGGCCTTTAATATCCTTTCCATTTCTATAGAATGGGAATATAAAAAACCAGCCGGGTATAGTGGTTCATGCCTGTAATTCCAGCACTTTGCAAGGCTGAGGCAGGTGGACTATCTGAGGTCGGGCATTCGAGAAAAGCCTGGCCAACATGGTGAAATCCCATCTCTACTAAAAAAAAAAAAAAAAAAAAAAAAAAAAATTAGCAGGGCATGGTGGCAGGCGCCTGTAATCCCAGCTACTCAGGAGGCTGAGGCAGGAGAATCACTTGAACCCAGGGGGCGGAGGTTGCAGTGAGCTGAGATAAAGCCATTGCACTCTAGCCTGGGCAACAGAGCAAGACTTCATCTCAAAAAAAAAAGAAAAACAAACAAACAAAAAAACCCTGTATCCTAAGGCTATCTTGAAACCTAGATGAGAAAACATATATCTGACATCTAAAACAGTACCTGGGCCTCTGTAACCATATAGTATTACTAATATTATTACTAATTTGTTGTATTACTATGACATCTTCTACTGCTTGGTTACCCTGCTGGAGAATAAAGCTATTAAAATAGTTATAAAAATGATATGATTTGGTATGTCTTTTGGAGATGTTTCCTGGTTTGCTAACCATCTTTCAAATCATTACTGTGAGTAGAAAATATAGTGTCATAAGATTATCAAGAATGAAATATGCCTTTTGAAGTGATGGAAATAATTTATTACTTACTTGAATGCAAACTCACACTCTGAAATTAGGAATGGGATCTAGCGAATCTCTTTTAAATATTCATAGGCAATAAAAGTCTGGCTGTTTGATTGATTTAACAGGCAATTGAATGTTACCTTAGTTCTGCATAATTGCAGCTATAAGAAACATTAGGTAGGCAATATAAAAACCTCGCAAACCTCTGACATAGGCACTTAATTGATTTAAAAAATGGGTTAAGGCAAATCTTCAAATTAAAGGGCACTTTATTTATTAATAGAAAAACTGGCTGAGGCTGGAGAATAGCTTGAACCCAGGAGATGGAGGTTGCAGTGAGCTAAAATTGTGCCACTGTACTCCAGCCTGAGCTTCAGAAAGAGACTGTAAATAAATAAATAATTTTTTTTCTTTAACCAAAAATCAAGAAAATCACCTTTAAACAAATTCAGAAGTCTTATTAACACATTAATGTGCAACATGATTCTTTAAAAATTGATTTAAAAACTGTTAGTATAATCATTTTGTTTCTTCAGCCCCCTCAGATAATGTATCCCAAGTCTCCTTCAACTGCATCAAAACACCAGTCTTTTTAACTAGATAGTGGAAATATCCAAGGTACTGATTTAGCTAACAAATTATTAGGTGTCTCTTTATTACCTAAGTAGTTTGGAATTGATCAAAGTGTCTAGCAAAGCCTGAGAAATACAAAAGTCCTGTTACTACCCATTGTTTAAGTTTAACATTGTATCTTTAAAGTCATATCAGCTTATTACAGACTGATACAACATAATTTGAGGAGGATATTATGTTTAACATGATGTAGTTTGCATGAAAGCCATAAAGACTAAATATGCTTTATTTTCGTTGTCAAATAACTCTCAGGTTATTACTGGTAAAATACGTAATGTAAACACAATCAGGACTGATAATAGTTTCAAGTTTATTTATTTCAGGTTTATTTATTGTTATTTTAACACTGTGCTTAATTGATCATTGAAGTAGATGTGGAGAACTTCCAATTTTAAGACTTAGAGGATGATAAAAATCCTTTTTGTCTAACTTAACATTTTAATGAACTAATGGAGGCATGTGCATTTCATTATATTTCATATTGAAATATCTTTATTTACCTACCACTGCTTTCAGTGGGAAATACATACATATATATATATGTGTGTGTGTGTGTGTGTGTTTACACACATATAAATACACACATACACATTTTTTGAGGGCAAATACTCTAGCATATGATCTAGTAAAAATAAAAAGGCTGATAACTCATTGAATTTATCAAATAATTTATAGAATATGTACTATGTTCCTGGAACCACACTAAGTACTTTCAATGCAGTATTTTATATTTTGTTCACAAAAATAAACCCTATGAAACAGGATGAAAAATTGGAAGTTTAAAAATGTAACTCAGACAGAAGATCCAAGATGGCCGAATAGGAACAGCGCTGAAGCGCAGTTCCCAGTGAGAACAACACAGATGGTGTGCAATCATCGCATTTCCAAAGAAGTTATTACTGCCCACAGACCAGAAGATTCCCAGGCTGAAAAGCATCACGAGTTTCCAGCATGGCTGTTTCAGCCAGCACAGTGGATCTCCACACAAGAACTCACACAAATCTGGGTGACTGTTTCAACTAATGCCTGGAATGCCTGGGAGACAGAGCGGCCCATTCAACTGAAAAACAAAAGGGCTGAAACAGGCAGCTAGGTGATCTGGCTCAGCAGGTCCCATCCCTGCAAAGACCAGCAATCTGAAATGCTCTGGACTGAGAGTTTTGCAGCAAGTACAGCTGGATCTGGGATGGTCCATCTCTGTAGGGGGAAGGGCATCCGCCATTACTGAGGCAGTCCACCACTATAGAGGCAGTCCGTCATTACCGAGGCAGTTCTAACTATACCTCTGTAGACAAAACCTCAAGGAAGGAGTGGCTGGTACTGGTTGTTCCTTTCTATGTTTAGTGCTTCTTTCAGGAAGCACTTTAAACTTCATATGGAACCAAAAGAGAGCCCATACAGCCAAGAAAACCCCAAGCAAAAAGAACAAAGCTAGAGGCATCATGCTACCTGACTTCAAACTAAACTACAAGGCTACAATAATCAAAACAGCACGGTACTGGTACCAAAACAGAGATAGAGACCAATGGAACAGAACAGAGGCCTCGAAGGCAATGCCACACATCTACAACCATCTGATCTTTGACAAACCTCACAAAAACAAGCAATGGGGAAAGGATTTCCTGTTTAATAAATGGTGTTGGGGAAACTGGCTAGCCATGTGCAGAAAGCAGAAACTGGACCCCTTCCTGACACCTTACACTAAAATTAACTCCAGATGGATTAAAGACTTAAATATAAGACCTAACACCATAAAAACCCTAGAAGAAACCTAGGCGAAACCATTCAGGACATAGGCATAGGCAAGGACTCCATGGCTAAAACACCAAAAGCATTGGCAACAAAAGTCAAAATAGACAAATGGATCTAATTAAACTCTGCACAGCAAAAGAGACAATCATTAGAGTGAACTGACAACCAACAGAACGGGGAAAAAATTTTGCAATCTATCCATCTGACAAATGGCTAATATCCTGAATCTACAAATCACTAAAACAGATTTACAAGAAAAAAACAAACAATCCCATGCAAACGTGGGTGAAGGATATGAACAGACACTTTTCAATGAAGACATATATAAGGCCAACAAAAATATGAAAAAATGCTCATCATCACTGGTCATTAGAGAAATGCAAATCAAAACCACACTGAGATACCATCTCACACCAGTTAGAATGGTGATCATTAAAAAATCTGGAGACAACAGATGCTAGAGAGGATGTGGAGAAATAGGAACACTTTTACACTGTTGGTGGGAGTGTAAATTAGTTCAACCATGGTGGAAGACAGTGTGGCGATTCCTCAAGGACCTAGAAAGAGAAATTCCATTTGACCCAGCATTCCCATTACTGGGTATATATCCTAAGGATTATAAATCATTCTACCATAAAGACACATGCAAATGTATGTTCATTGCAGCACTGTTTACAATAACAAAGACCTAGAACCAACCCAAATGCCCATCGATGATAGACTGGACAGGGAAAATGTGGCACATATACACCATGGAATACTATGCAGCCATAAAAAATGATGAGTTCATGTCCTTTGTAGGGACATGGATGAACCTGAAAACTATCATTCTCAGCAAACTGACACAAGAACAGAAAATCAAACATCGCATGTTCTCACTCATAGGTGGGTGTTGAACAATGTGAACACATGGACACAGGGAGGGGAGCGTCACACACTGAGCTCTGTTGAGGGGAACTAGGTGAGGGACTGCGGCGGGTAGGGAGTTGGGCCGGAATAACATGGGGAGAAAAGCTAGATATATGTGATGGGGATGGAGGCAGCAAGCCACATTGCCATGTATGTACCTATGCAATAATCCTGCATGTTCGGCACATGTACCCCAGAACCTAAAGTGCAATAAAATATATTAAAAACAAAACAGAACAAAAACAAACAAACACACAAAAAAACACTGACTAGAAGAAATTTACTATTTTTAGTATCGTTTTGAAAAATCACACCATGTGTGAAATATGAAAATTTATCTATACATGAAATTTTTAGTATCATTAGTGAAGAATAAAAATTATGGGATACTAACAGAATTGCATGTATTACTAGCAAATTACATATGACACAACAAAAATGTGTGGGTTGGAGGGAGAGGGATAAAATGAGAGAGCAAGAAAGAGCAAGAAAGGATACCCACATATAATGGTTTATTTGAGTAGGGAAAAGAACTCTGTGGTCAGAGTATGTAGACCCAAGAAGGTTATTATTCTTGGTATGTCTCAGTTGCCTCTTAAGAATCCTAACTTAAA
This sequence comes from Plecturocebus donacophilus, assembly GCA_004027715.1. Classification (NCBI taxonomy): domain Eukaryota; kingdom Metazoa; phylum Chordata; class Mammalia; order Primates; family Pitheciidae; genus Plecturocebus; species Plecturocebus donacophilus. The sequence goes on from PVKP010002695.1 coordinate 52,450, forward strand.
ATGTTTCTGTAAAAGTACATGATATAATAGACATGTAAATAATTTTGTACCCATTGTCTGGCATTTGAATGTCTCTGAAACCTGAAAGCTGAGCTAATGCTCATTCTATCTGAGAGGACTGTAACTGCTATATGTTAATGCAAATTAGATTCAAGAGATTTTTCATTTATCTTCATACCTCTTCGTGTAGTTCCCTCCAACGAGAATTAAATGTCTCCAGTTCCTCATTGATCAGTTCATCCATGACTCCACCATCTGTTAGGGTCTGTGCCAATATGCGAATCTGATTTGGGTTATCCTCTGAATGTTGCATCAAATTTTCAAGTGACTGAAACACATTTGCAATAATTACTATTTCTCTTTTTTTTCTAAATACATTAACATAAAATGCTCAGTATCTTCTGATTTACATATAATTAAGTCATAAGCAATTTAAAGCAAAATCTAGTTGGAATAAAAACACTAAGGAGCATTTTTGTTTCAAAAAAGAGGATGTCATCCTACATGAATCTTCATGGGATTATGACAGCATTATGGACTGAGAACTTAAAATATGATTTACAATTACCTTTTTCCCTGACGTCCCCTAACTCTAAAACCTGAAGAGGTAAATCACTGGATTTCTCAACTTCTCTGATAGCTAGTGGTGTCCAAGGAACGCAGTTATGAAAAGGAGTACTCGTTGAAGAAGTCATTTTGCCCTTCCTACTTTTTTTGCACATACCTGGCCTGGAGATAAAACAGTCATCTTTGGACTAGTAGGCAGTGACTATGAGTGTGAGGTCCTTCATGCTCAGAAAGAGAGAGTAATAAGAGAATGTCTACTTGCCTCATAATATGGCTGAACCATCATCATCCCTGGGCAACCTCCATTCAGTATTCTTTTTGTGGTGGTAAAAGCTCATTTGTGAGCTTAAGCCATTGTCTGATTTTCTGTTACGTGCATCCCAGTGATATCTATCTCCTATACTGCTCGAAATTGAAAGTTGCCTGGCTAGACAGTATGATGAAAATAAATCGCACTGTAAAGTGTAGGAATGCCAGAAACAAGTGATTCAATTTCATCTTACTGCACCTCAAACATGTCTATAAGATAAGCGATGGACACATGTTTTAACAAATTTATTAAATATTCTGTTTTCCTTGTTTTAAAGAAATTAAAATGTTCTAATAAATATTTGTAATTCTTCCTGTATATTTTTCTTGAATTTTGAGCAACCTCAATATATTTTCCATTAAGTTTTGAGAAAAATCAAAATGTAGAGTCTCCTAATAACATTTATATTTAAAAAGTTACTATAACCTGTAAAGTACCTAAAAAGCCATCACATTTTTGAGTGGAACAATGTTAAGTGTTAATAATTTTCCTTATAATTTATGTACCTTATTACTTCCAACAAATCTTAGTTTTGTAAATATTTATAAAATGGATGAAAATAATTTTAATGGATACATTATTTTATATGTCTTAATACTGTATCTACCTTGATAAGTTTTTTAAAAAAGTGTAGGAAAAGCAAAAAAGCAAAATTAAGGCATCTGTTATAAATATCTTGAGTTGCAAGAAAACCTAGAAGTTCTATACTTTTTCTCTCCTTGACACGTGGTGATCTAGCCTTTTGCCCTCAAAATGTCTTCCTGGATGAGCATCAGCAACACTACCAAAGAACCAATTTTATTTAAAATAGTAAATAGTAATGGTAAGGTTTTTTCCCCCTCTTTTCTAAATACTCTTCATTATGGCTTCATAGTTTCTCCCTTTCCTTATCATTACCTTCTGAACATGCCCTAGTTTTTCAGTGCATCACTTAAACTGTGGTATCAAGAATTTAGCGTGGTGCTCCATGTGCAATTTGACAATTTCATAGGATAACAGCATCACCGTATCTTCTATTCTGGCCACTGTCCTTTTATTAAGGTGCTATAAGTTTGCTGCATCTTTTCTAGAAGATGTGACACACTATTGGTTCATAGAAATGTTTGGTCAATTAACTTCTCTGGATACAACAAATTTATAGTCATGGTTAGTCAAATAGGGACAAAATTAAAGTCCACTGGAGATCTACTTTGCTGTATTTAATACCTTTTCAGGTTGTATAATTCTCTTTGGAAAATTAGGAAGCTGGATAAAATGATCCATAGGTGTCTGTTTCTGATGTTCTAGGATTACAATTCTATTCTGTCTAAAGAATCATTTTACATTTTTTTCACATCTTGAATAATTTATGCTACTTATTTTGTAGATTTACACAGGGGCTATACTACATATGACTTTATGTACATATATTATGTATTCTAAAATTACATATTCATTACATATAGATAAGTCAAAAGTACACTAAAATGTATAGATCTTGAATGTTTAAGTGTCAGAATTTAAAGTCAAAGTTTATAAATGCAAACTCATTTAAAATTTAATTACTAAAAGTGTCCAAAGTAAAACTTGAAAGTGTACTTATAAGATTATTTTGAAGATATATTTCTAATATTAAAACATAACCATTTAATTACTCAAAACATTCTGTAAGCCATAAATCTGTGATTTTAAATAAGAATAAAATACGTTCCAACTCAATACATGCAGCTTTTAAACTGGAAATAATGTTTCATATTATCATCCTGATTAGCTCTAAAGTAGTAAAATTATTTATTCACACTACCTTTGCAGGTTTGTGGTAGATTTAATTAGGTAAAGTGTCTATGTAGAACTTAGTGATATAACAAAAGCAAATTTCCTCTGTAAGAGGTTATTTCAACCTCCTGCAAAATCTTGTGACCTAGAGGTTCTTAGAGAGAACAATGGCTTTATTCAAAGTACCAATGCTGAGTGATACATAGTAATTACACTCTCTTGGGTTGTTTTCTTTGGATTCATCTTCTATTTGGTACTTGACTTCTTTTAATGATCCATATAAATTATCATCATTTGGTTTAATTTACAACTTACATCTAGCACCTCAGAGATTTCCTCAGCTCCCCCAGGAACGTTTTCAGTGGTTTTAAGTTTAAATTCTACTTCATTTAGCCACTTGTTTGCTTTCTCCAAGTATGACAGTAACTCATGCCAACATGCCCAAACTTCCTAAGAAAGAAATACGTATCACAGATTAAATATTACGGTAGAAAAGTAAATATGAAACTTTGCCATTACATTTCTAAAACTTCTGAAAATATAACACTTTATTTTATATCTTTAGTCTTTACTTTGTAGCAGATAATTTAAGATGCAGCTAGTCATTTTGATCATCTAATACCTCTATAATTCAAAGTTATTAAGGAAACATTTTATTACATGAATAATGAATACATTCAAGATATAGTAATTTACTTTTTACAACAAAAATATGCACCAATATTGCAGTCTGTGAAACAGAAAAATAAAAGCATATATAAAAATGCATATATAAATCTAACATCCTTACAAATCAACTGTCACCATTATTCTGTGACCTTCTCTGAAATTTATCATATATAAATAATATGATAGTTAAAACCTAAATGAGTTTAACTATAGCTCTCTTTTCACTAAACATTTTATCATATAATTTTCTGTATTATTAAGAAGACATTTTTTTTTATTTTATTTTTTATTGCATTTTAGGTTTTGGGGTACATGTGAAGAACATACAATATTGTTGCATAGGTACACACGTGGCAGTGTAATTTGTTGCCTTCCTCCCCTTCACTTATACTGCATGTTCTCACTCATAGGCGGGTGTTGAACAAGAAGACATTTTTAATGAAAATCTAAGACTTCATTTAGGTGGCTCTTTAACAATATATATTTATTAGATAGACTATTTTTAGTTTTGTTTGCTATTACAAATTTGTGGTAAACATCATCATGGACTATTTTTCCACATTATTATTTCCTTGAGGTATATTATCAGAAATATTACTACTAATTCAAAGGTTTGATTATTTTTAAATGGCCATTGATATGTATTGTGAAACTGATTTATATACAGAAGTACTCATAAAAAAGCAAAACTTTAAAATTTCTACAAGAAAATATAGAAGAAAATATTTCTGACTTTGGCATACAGAAGAATATCTTAAATAAGACTTCTCGTAAAAAACTGACCATAAGAAAAAAGAGATGACTACTTTAAAATTAGGACCTTCTATTCATCAAAAGACACCATGAAGTAATTGAAAAACAGCCTCAAACTTGAAGAAAACAATTGTAACCTTTGTAACACACAAGAATATGAAAAAATGCCAGCAAGTCAAATAAAAGATGAACAAAAATCCCAATCAATAATGAAAAGAAGACCTGAGCCAAAATCTTAAAAATAAATATGTATATACAATAAACATAAAGATATGTTCAACCTCATTAGTAATCAAGGACATGTAGGCCAGGATTACAATCAAATACCATGTTGATTGACAGAAATGAGAAGTTTGACAATGCCACGTGTGAAAGAAGATATACATCAATGACAATTTGTATTTATTGTTGGTGGGTGTGTATACTGGAATGATCACTTTGGAAAACAATTTGTTAGTCTCAGTAAGGTGAACATTTACATATCCATCAAGACAACAACTCCACTTTTTGATACATGTATCCTAAGAGAATCCGTTTAGCACACATAACAAAGAATGTTACAAAAATGATAATTTCAGCACTTTTTGTAGTAATAACAAAAAAAGGAAATAACATCCACTGGAAGGAGAATGGGTACATACACCATCATCTTTAAACAGAGAATACAGATGTGACAATAAAAATCAAAAAGAACAGTAAGAATGAATCTCAGACACAACTATATTGGGTAAAAAGACCAAGCCCTAAAAAATTGTATGTTATGGTTTACCATTACTATAATACTAAAATTAAGCAAAATTGAACAATATATTGTTTTTTCACTTATATATGTGTGGATTTCTTAAACCAAGGAATCACAAAGGTGGCTTTCTAGATGGTGATTATATCTATTGCAGGAACGACAAAAAGATGCAAGAGAGAATAAGAATATCAAAATGGACATTTTGTGTTAGCTTTGGAAGTGTAAGTATAATGGTGCAATCATCACCACTTACTACCACCTGCCTCCGCCCCAACAACTACCACCAAAACTAAAGGCTTGAAAGGAAGCTTTATTTTAGGAGTATCTACAAAATTAATCAAATTTCCCAAAGTTCTCCTTTGTTCATAGCCCTTAAAACAACAGAGAGTATTACATCTCTATCTAATGAAAAATATCACTCTAACCTGCCTGGCAATCCTACCAACCTATTATACTTGCTTGGTATCTTATGTATAGTTTATTGCAAAAAGTGAAATTAAGTATTTTGCTTTAAAAGGTGATAGAAATCTTAAATCTGGGTCATTTCATTGCAGCTCCTGCTGGACTACAGGCTGTCTTCATTCTGGGCAAAGAGCCCAGTGGGAAAATATAAATATCTTCTTAAACACCCGAGGGTACCTTACAGCTTTGAAGACAAGGAGATGTGATTGGTAATGTGTCTTATTAACTTTGGTGCAGATTGAGGTAATGAACTACCTTGCTGATTTAACCGTCAGGATGGATGGCCTCTTCTGTCCTCAATGCATCTGAAGGACACAGCTGGAGAGGCCGAACGTACCAACTTTACAGGTCACTTTGCAAAATAAAATATAGTCTTGAAGCCTGAAATGGAGCTAAAAGTCACTTAGAATAACTGTTAAGCTTAACAGTTTAGAACTTATAATTACTTTGAAATCGCAGAATTCAAAGTGACTTTGAAGGAGAATACAAATAAAAAAAAAGTAAAGTTCTGTTCAAAATATTAGATGGAGCTGAAGAGGTAACCCCCCTCATATCCTGTTTTAGTTATATCAAAATGCATGTTAAAATATAAAGGAAATATTTTAAATTCATAACTGATCTGTAAAACATGTATATAAAATCTCAGGTGTCAGAAAAAAAGAGGGAAGTGAAAGTATGGAGTGGAAAATCAAGCTTATAAAAATACTGGCATATCAGAACAGGGCATATTACATAAAAGCTAGGGCATTTAACACTAACTTGAGATGGAAAATGAGGCATGCCAGGGAGATGAGAAAGAATGAAGCAGTATGCTACCCATCCTGTAAAAAAGAAGAATATCCCTAGCCACTGGAATGTTGTGAATTAGCAAGGAAGCCATTTTGGGGGGATTTTTGGATGAGAAATAAAGATCCACCCATAACAAATTGAAACTTAAGCTTATATCACACATGAAGGCAGGGCATAAAATCTCTACAATCCTGGTGGCAACAAATAAAAAAACTCAATAGTACACAGCAAACAAAAGAAAATAAAAAGTTCCAGTAAAGGCCCTTCCTACTATAGACGAGCTGGCAAACAAACACAAAAACAAACAAAAACCTTATAAGCCACGCGGGAAATTCACTTCTATTAGCGTGAGTCATTAGTTGTAACAAATGGTAGAATCCATACCTTATGACATAAAGATAATAGAACAATTTTAGAGAATTGTACAATAAATATGTTTAGCCTGATGGTGTATGTTTCCCATAGAGTTTATTTGCTTGAGATTGGCAACTGAAATGGACACCTAAGAAATAGAAGGGCTTGGTTGCCTACATTTCATTTTGGGAGAATATGTCTTTCTTGTTTTCGCAAGCCTTGGTTTAGACAGAGAGGGCTGATGGGGAGGACATTTGAGGGAAGTAAGGAAAAGAGTATTTGAATAGTTAGGCAATTCTTTCTCGCCCTTTTATAGGTATAGGTAGGATAAACTTATCTGAATCATTTTATTTACAGGACCTAAAACAGAACTGCTCATCTACTGGGTGGATATATTCATGAAGGGGTGGTTGTTATGGCCAAGAAGGAATCAAAAACAACTCTCAAATTTCACATTCCTGAAAGGTATACAGTATGGGTACTTGCAGTGCCCCCAGGCTCTCAGTTGAGATGTGGTAGGTAAATTAGACTCCAGGGCATCACTAAAGCACTGGTAAAAAATATATAATATTCAAGAGAATTTTGTGTAAAGCTATTGACAAGTGGTAGCTTGAAATTCATGTCAAACACTCCGAGGTACCATAAATGCCTTGGAGATCTTTTTTGTGGGGCTCAAGGGTCATATGAATAAGGCAAATCTGGATCGTCAATAGACCAAATCAAGTCTATAGAGAATAAGCCAGGTCAGTGGTGATAACACATAGAAAAGGGACAATAGACTAAGCATTACAGATGTGTTTTAACAAAAAGGAACAGCGATTTTGGGCAGCCAAGGAAAGGGCATTCACATGAAGGGAGTATTTTTCCCTCTTCATCCTCCCTTATATCAACAGATCAGTATCCAGAAACTGGGCAAGAGGAAGAGACTGTGAGACCATTTATTCTCATTCCTGCCTCTGTATAAATTGCTAAAGCAACAGATTAATCTAAACTTGTGGAATATTCGATTAAATTATGATATTTAAATTCAAATTACAGTAAATTTTAATAATTAAGAGAGAATAAAAAGTAATGAGATCAGACAGAAATACTGTTTAAGAAGTCAACTACCAGACAGAAGGTGAGTTTTGACAGAGTTGGGTGTAGTTATTGGAAAAATAAGACTGTTTCATGTTTACTACTCATTAAGTTGAAATGTTTCAGTCAAACAGATGGTATATGTTTAAGTTAACTAAAGGAATAAATAGAATTAATCACACAAAATAAGAAAATCATAAAAAGATTTGTGAAACAACTCAATAAAATAGAGAAATGGAATATGTTTTTTGAAAAAATAGAAACATACATAAATATAGTGAGATAAATATATACACAGATAAAGATGAAAATATTTCTCTATTGAAGGATAAATTATACCATGGGCAGCTGAAGAGAAATTTTCAGAATTGGAAGACAGATTCTAGAAAACTATCCAAAATTGAGCAGATAGAGATAAGAATATAGAAAATATTAAAGGGAAACCAATAATTGCAATATGGGAAGGGGATAGTCTTAAGAGCTCTAAGAAACTTTTCCCTTAGGAATGAAGAGACTGGGAAAAAGAAAATCTTCACGAAGACAATGCAGAACCACTAAATAATCATCTGTTCTAATTAACATACCAGGTCATAAAGTATAAACAAAAGCAAATTCACATATAGACACACTTGAATGAAACTGTAGAAGACAAAATAGAGTGAAACTGCAGAGCATATACAACAAAGAGAAAATTTAAAGGTGCTAGAGAAAATGATAAAGAAACAATAATTTGACAGCAAATTTCTTAAAAACAAAAAATTTCAGAAAACAAATCACATTTTCTATGTTGTCAAAAAGTCTGTCCTCACATAATTACCTGCTCAATTACATCATTATCCAATACTCAGAACAAAGTAAAGGCATTTTCTATATACAAAATCTGAACACATTTGCTACTCACACTAAAGAAAAGCACAAAAAAGAAACTGAACACAGAAGCAAAGGAAAGAACAAAAGGCAAAACCAGTCACAAAAATTGGGAAAATAGAATTGGTAAATCTAAATAAATAGTATATGAAATAGATAAAACAATAGCAGCAGCAGCAATTGTATGGACTAATTTGGGGGAAATAAGGTGAAAATGAAATACTAGCTAACAATAATGTGGAAGATGGAAGAGGAAGGTTTTGAGTTAAACCATGCTGATGTTTCCACCATATTATTGTTAGAGAGGTATATAGAAATATTTATGGTAAGATCAAATAAAGTACGTATTCCAAACCAGTAGAAAAGGAAGAAAACTGAACTAAATTATTTGGTAACTTCAATACGAATAGAGATTGTTAGAAATGTCATTATAGACTAGAAGGAAATGGGAAAATAGTCCATTAATTGGTCTTGAAAATTTTGTTATTAATACGAAAATTTAAAAATCCCTTTTGAAAATGTACTCCAGTATAAATTTCTGATGAATCACAGAATATCATTTAAATGAACAACATGAATAATAGGGAACAATGATGCTTATTTAAGGACATTAAAAACATAATAATAGTAAGTATTTTATTTAAATATCATCAGAACGCATTTCCTGGGTACAAAAAGTCCCTCCCTATTGTAACATGTTAGTGAATTACTTGTGGCTTTGTTGAGACATGTACAGTGCCATCTCATCCCTTCCCTTCTCATTCATTGTTATGTTTTATACAGCACTCATATAATACTGATACATGAATCATGCCTTTATATCCTCAGAAACTACAATATTTTCTGACATATAGAAGGCACTTGTCAAGAGTCTGAGAAGTAAATTGGATTTAAAAAACAAAAGAATAAGGATGAGTAAAGAACTTAGAACTGATAATGGAGAAACTCAAAGATCACCTTTTATAATTAGAAAATGATAATACTGTATTGGGAATATATGGGGTACTTTAGCTACAAATACATTTTAAAATATCTTTAAAGGTGTACTTTATTATTGATCTGAATTGTACCTGTCTTTAAATATCAAAGCCTCAATATATGAAGCAAACTAAACAATAATGTTTTTCAAAAGGAGGTACCTGAACACTTTATTAACTATATTCACAAAAGTAACTCAGTCTGTGTGAGAGAAGGGGGCTTAATTTAAAGTTCAATTCATGTGCAGTGTCTGGCATCATCAGCATTTGTAGTGTATAAAGTTTTGTGCCCCTTGGCACAGTATTTTCATAAGAAAGATCATAGCTTATTTTTGATACAATTACATTGCAATCATTTGAGACACCTGTATTCTTTTTCTATATTCAGATAAGCATAATCTAGATAGTAAGGCACCCATAAAAGTTAAAGCAGAACTTGTGATAATAAATAAACATAACGTAAAACATCAAAAAATATAGAGCTAGTTAGGGATACGTGTCTAACAATTCTATGGGGCACAGAAATTACTAAAGACGATTATAATAAAAATATACTTCTCTACAGAATACTTTTCCCTTACGATACCTAAATAAGTTTATATACGTACAAATACAGCAAAAAATAAAAATCATTGTCTATAAATCAGGAGAAAATGTATTTATAGGATTTAGTGACCTAATAGTAATAGTAATAAGAAGAATTAGAAGCACAGTTACTCACATATACTGAGTTCTAGGCTAAGTACTTTAAAGAGAATAGCACATTTACTCAACAACTTATGAATTATGTATTATTCTTATGTCCATTTTACAGATTGAAAACAGGTTTATACAAGTTAAGCAAATGACCCAAATCATAAAATTTATAAGTGCCTGAATGAGGATTTGAAGCCTAAGTAGTTTTACACTAGAATCCATGTTCTTAACCATTGTGCCTCATGTATGACCATGTACTGACATATAATTGATAAAGACCAAGAAAAGCAACTGACTTCCAAAGTCTTGCACTTCCCATTCAGCCTAGTGCAGAGCCACTGGTAGTTAGTGGTTAGAGTTTCAAGTTCCTTTTTTAAGGCCTCTTGTGCTGCAGGTGGAGCTTGAGCTATGACACTATTTACAGACTCAGTAAGGAGTTTCACTTTTGCTTCTTTTTGTTGGGCCTCTTCTTTAGCTCTCTGAAAGATAAAGAATGCTCTCTTAATAGCATGAAAATAACTTTACATCCAAAATGTATTTCTATTTATCATAAAATTACTTCTTCACAACATCCCAGTTAGAATGAGATTTATAAAAATAAATCTAATATGAATTCCAATCTCTTCCATAAATGTAAGATTAGTTGCAATTGGAAGCTTAAAGAAATAAATTATTTTCATAATATAACAGATCTTTAACAAAAAGAGATTGAAAAGTAGTCTGCATGTGGATATGGATTTGTGGTCAAATATATACACATCAATATAAATACAATTGTTTGGAAAAGGCAAGAAACAAATATTTCAATATTAACTAGGTTAAAAAATATTTGGCAGTCTAGAATTGAAATCACTTATAAATTACTCAGATGGATGAGTAATATTGAAACCATCACAAATATGATTGTATGAATCAAAGGATACTTAACATAGGAAGATCCCCTTAATGCTACATTTAGGAACATATCGTGATGAAAGAAAGAAATTTTTGGTTAAGAATTGAAAACATATGAGATAAAGAGAAACTGGGATATCAGAAGCTGGCCTGACACCCAGCTATGCCTTGGACTTCTCCAGTGGAAAATAAACTGTTTCACATAATTTCAACATTGGAAAAGGCCACTTTGTTACCATAACATATCAAGACCACAACAAGATCATTCCATAGTCATGTCTGAATCCAGACAAAAACATCAACATTGCCCAAACCACAAAATACCAAACTTTCCCCTATCCTGCTTTAATAGGAATGAATGCTGTTTCTTTATCAATTACAACTGTAGCCTCATTCTGGTCTTCTCTTCTTCTGGACAAGTTACAAAACCCATAGAGTTATCCCCACTCACTAAGGACAAGGAATCCAAAGTAAAGCTCTTAAACCCTCCCTTAAATCCCCTAATACAAGCACAAATCCTGCAACTTTTTTTCATCCTCACATACCCCGGCCTCCATGTTGTGTATTCTCCCTCATTGCAAAAAGGAATGAACCCAGCTTGTTCACCTCCAAGAGAGTTGGTGGTGATTGATCTTTGGTTGGAAGACATTTACACTCCTTAACTTCAAATGTGTACATATATTTTGGAAACACAAACACATACGCACTGTATCTTTAGTCTGTGTTCTTCCAGGGGTCAAACGTGACATTAGCTTTCAGGCATAGGTAATTTATAAACATGTGCCAAGTGAAAGAAATTCTGGTAGCAGAATGGGGAATTGAGACAGGAAAGGGAAGAGAGATCCATATGTTCATACTTATTAATCCCAGGAAACACTGTTACTGACTGGAGTTTAATCCTGTTAGAAAGCCCTGAGAAATATATGCCTGTGGATTATCGCATTCAAGGGTGAAGGCATTGGAGTATTATTTCTGTATCATCTTCCATAATTGTTGAAGGCTGTGGGAGAAATGTTAATTTCGCAGTACTTGCAGCCTATTACACAGGTGCAAAAGTAGGATTCGGTGGCCACAGAAAGCCCTCAAGTAAAGAAATGCAGGTTATATCATGCAGAAGTTGAGCCTGCATACAATGCAGTAGTGAAGGTAAGGGCTTATGGGCAGGATATGGACAAGGTCAACTATAAAATGCCTTTGTATGTGTCAACATAATCATCCTACTCCTTTGGATTTAGTCCCACAATTCCTTAAAAGTACGGAATATGTCAGAAAATGCAAATTATTTTGCCTATAGAATGTCTGCCTTCTATGGTGTATGTGTGCCACATTTTCTTTATCCAGTTCATGTCCTTTGCAGGGACATGGATGAAGCTGGAAACCATCATTCTCAGCAAACTGACACAAGAACAGGAAACCAAACACGACATGTTCTCACTCACAAGTGGGTGGTGAACAATGAGAACCCATGGACACAGGAGGGGAACATCACACACCGGGGCCTATCAGGGGGTGGGGGACTGGGGGAGGGATAGCAGGGGGTGGGAGGATAGGGGAGGGATAACATTAGGAGAAATACCTAACGTAGATGATGGGGTGATGGTTGCAGCAAACCACCATGGCACATGTATACCTATGTAAAAAACCTGCACATTCTGCACATGTACCCTAGAACTTAAAGTATAACAAAAATAAAAATTAAAAAAAGAATGTTTGCCTTTGCTGATTTTAATTTAATTGATTGAAATCTTTAGTTCAATATTCTAAATAAATCAGCTTTTTGGCATTACTGAGTATAGACACAATTAGTATAACTTAACTTTAGTAATTACAGTATAATCAACAAGTTTGATAACCATTCATTTAGGATGTGCTACTATGTTCTGTGCCAGCCATGTCATAAGTGCTACATCATTAGATCTTTAACCAAACCTTCTCAGATGTGTTTTGTTATCTCTATATTGGACATCAGAAAACTGAGGTTCAGAGAGTTTAAGGAAATCATCCTCAGAGTTACATCCCTTCTTCCTCATAGTTTCTGTTAAGCTGGTCTCAAATCCTCCATGAGCTGAGGAAAGAGCATGTTGTAGTGGATCTAATGAATGAAATTACAATTTATACTCATTATAAATAACTCAAGCAACTATATAAAAATGTAGAATGAGGAACACTTCTTTCCATGGTTTTTTGGCTTCATATATTCTTGTTTAGTAAGAGGCTCAGATATTGGGAAAGTTTCAGAGAAGAAACAGCAAAATTTATTAACCCAGCTACATATGAGGAAATGAGATGATGATGAATTTCTCTACTAGGAGAAAAGGTAGAAAGCCAAATGACTGGCACAATTTTGACACAAACCCTCATAAAAACGGTGGCTCTTGTTTTGTTTCTTTCCCTGAATCTATGATATGCTGTGACATCTTTCGTTGCCAGTATTTCAACACAACTGCTTCTTAAAGTGAGCATCCTTGGAATCACTCTGGAACTTGTTCCTTGGCATCAACTGAAACTTGTTAAAAATGAAAAACTTCAGGTCTCACCCCAAACTCACTGAATCAGAAATTCTGGGGTCAGAGCTCTGTGTATTAAACAAGTCTTCCAGGTAATTCTGATGTCCAGGTGCAGGATTCACTGCTGCAGTGATTATACAAATTTATTTGTGTATTTACTATTCTAACTTTTAACGTAAGTTCTGGTAATCACTAGTACTAGAGTTACAGTAGTGTAAAAATAAAAATAAATAAACAAAAAGGAAAACAGTTAATACATTTCCAGAGTGTTTTTCAAAGGATTTTAGTGTCAAGTTTTACCATATATTCACTGCAGATCTCCATAAAAGTTTTAAAGTAAGAGGTTGTTTATCAAACACTGCTCTGGGTTCTTTTATGTCAATAAAAAGTTTTCTTTTCAGGGGAAAATAAGTTAACAAAACAGCACTTTCATTTTCAAGTAAAATATAGGAAAGAACATAAACAGAAGGAGGTCTCTTTTTTCTGAGTAAATCAGGGACACATGTCAAAGTAGGTCTGTTAGTATCTTCTGAAAATAAAGATAAATTTGCTATCAAATGAGGACAGGTAGAAGTCTGGATGAGCTACTATTGCTAACCTCCTGGATGTGAAGTTGACCTACAGAGATTGCCTTGAGAGTCAGGCTGAAAAAGGAAATCTTCCTACCAACTCTCTGAGTGTTTGTTGCCAGGGGCTTCCTGAGTTTACCTCTTTTTACTCTCACCCCCATACTAAACCAGTTTTGTAGCTAGACCAATTATTTAAACATGTCAATCAATGTAGACAAACTTGGATCACTCATTATAAAGATGGTTTTCAATTTTTAAAAATTTGAGAAAATCTACTCTCTAGCACAGGAAAATAAGAGATCTGACTGGGTTGTTGACTAGAGAGGCAAACTGCTCTTAGGGAGAGAAAGAGGGCCGGAAGAGGGACTGAACCAAAGGAACCCCGGGGAGAGTCAGAGCAGCTAAACACAAATGACTCTGTATTATCAACTTAGGGATCTGAGGTAGTGGCTATATAGAAATAGAAGTAGTTAGAACAGATCATAAAGGAATTGAGATACAAAATGGGGGAGGGGAGAAGGAAGAGGGGAGGAGAGAAAGAGAATAAAATACTGTCAATCCTGTGGGCTCTACCACAAATAAACTCTGTGACTATGGCTAAATTACTTGACCTATCTGGGGATTTCAGTTTTCTGATAAGCAGAGAGAGAAGTATGGATTATATTACTTTCAAACCACCTTCTAGCTCACACATTCTGATAAAGTTTTCCTCATGGTGACCTCCCCAAAGTCAAATTTTAAATTACTTCGGTCTCTATTTTGAAATCCTCCAATGATTTTTCTATTTCATTTAGAAGGAAAACTGTGATATTCTAACAAAACTCCTTTGTTAACAGATATCTGCCCAACTCCGAAGACTCATCTGAGATAATTATATCCCGTTTTCCTTTCTTTAGGCACAACAGACTTCTTTCTCTTCCCAATTATCCTCAAGGTCTTTGCAGAAGTTACGCCCTCTCACTAGAAAGTGCTCCCATTAAGACTTAAAAAAATGATTGGCTTTCCCTTATGATTCAATAATTTCATATTACATACAATTCTTCATAAATGCTGTACAAGTCAAGTTTTTCTAAACTAGCATCCTGCCACCGCCAAATCCTGACTGTACATTATTCATTCTTGATTTAACGATCCAAGTTTACTTTTTGGCAAATTATCATGACCTCAAACTATTTCATTTATTCTTCCATTTTTTGCCTAACTCCTTACCATGCACTAGAACACTAGAATGTAAATTCCAAGGCAGTGGTCTTGTTCACCACCCACTATATTCAGTATTTAGAGGGTGTCTGGCACACAGTAAGTACACAGTAAGTTTTAGCTGATGAATGAAAATGTTATTGCTAGATTAGAATAATTTTGTATTTTTTTTATACTCTAGAAATGATTACTGCTTATACAAATTTTTTCTTCCTTATAGTTTTCTTACAGATCCACAATATTTATACATATTTATGGAGTATATTAGATATTTACTTTCAACATTTGACTCATAAGATAGATTCAATATTTAAACAACTGAGTTTTCATGTGAGTTACTTTCTGCTATTAACTATAATAAATATTTCTGAATTACCATATAAATTATATAATAGAGTACACAATTTTTTTTTTACCATGTGGCCCTTTCCACAATTAAAATGATAAATAATAAGTCATGGTCATTTATACTGTGCCAGGCATTATGTTAGGAATTTTATATTTCATCCCTCTAATGATTCTGAAAAGCAGACATTCTGATATCCAGTTCACAAATGAGAAAATCTGGCTAAGTAAGCTTATGTAACTCACCCAAATTTATACAGTTGGCATGGGGTCAAACTAACTTTTAAATTCAAATATCTGGCTCCACCGTGATTTTTCCTTGTCACAATCCTTGAGCCTAACAAACATCTACAGTATTAACATTTCACATGTCAGTGTTTATAGGTTCTTGCTAGTACATAAAAATAGTAGTTATGATTATAGCTACTAATTATTGAGTGCCAACTGAGTTAGGCAATTTAGTTTCAATCAACGGTTCATACATTCAAATGAGGAAGTATAATGTCATAAACATGGTAAAACAGAGGATTATATTGACTACTGAGTTGCCCAAGGCCATACAAAATGCCACTGTGTAGGTTCAGCTCCAGTATTCACCTCCAAATCAATACTACATACCAGTTTCCTTGGCCATAAAGCAATGTTATATTTTGTCCTATTGTTTCAAGAAAAGTATACGTAAACTCAGTCCTTTCTATCCATATTAAAGGCTACTGGTTCAAATATTTAGTAGTTCCAAATTCTAAGAGATGCCTTCCAACTACCAAATGAACACAGTTTGTTGACTACGTTATAAATTTTGTATTTTCAATAATACTTTTGCACAGTTTCATCTTGCATCTGAATCAGCTAGAAAGAGCTAATGTGATGAGCTGATTCTACTGTCTTAATACTACATGATTTCAAGGAAAAATTGTTTCAAATTGTCATTTTCAATATTTACAACTGACCATAATACGTTAAAATTAATAAAGTTTAAGGTTGTTAAAACGTATATTAAACTTGAAGCTAAATTAATTAAAATTACTAATTAAAAATAACCTCTTCTGTTAGAAGAAGAAAAGGGCAGACTATATGCGATTTCAAGAAATGTAGCATTTCTTTCTTTTTCCATTTATTTGCTTTGTTTTACTTAGTTGTTCTTTTTTTTTTTTTTTTTTTACCTTCATCTCTTCAACTGCTGTCTGTAATTCATCTGGAGTTTTATATTCAAAATCTCTCTCAAGGTACTCTTCTTCAGCTTGTGTCATCCATTCATGCATCTCTGATAGATCTTTCTGAAGGCTTACCGTTTTCTCCAAACCTCCCTTCAAAGCTTCCTTTCTGGCATAAACCTTCCATAAAACAAGCAAAACATGATTATTGACGGTGATGAAACATTATTATTGTATTATTTGATCACTATGTAAATAACAGAAAACAGTAAAGAAGTAAAAAGCTTATATGCTTAAGAAAATAACTCATGGCGATGAGATACACTTAGTTCCCCATGAGTGTGAAAATAAGACATGTCTAATTATTTGGCATACTTAATAAAAAGAACATGCTGCCCTATGATGATAATTTAGCTCTTTGTGTGACAATGCTTTTCTGTGGATAGGAAAAAACAAAACTTTTTAAAAAACATTATGTTTCAGTTGGAAAATTAATTTTATTGGCATACATAGAAATAGTCATTGTGTTCTTTGATAATGTTTTACTAATTTAAGTATTCTAAGAACTTTGTAATCATGTATCTACAGAAAACTCTCAAAAATTACAAAGAAAAAATGAAAAGTGCATAAAATATATAGTTTAGTAATTCACAGAAAGAAGGTAATATATGGTCATATACATATGTAAAAAATAAGATCATTTATAGTTAAATAATTGCAAATTGAAGTGAATTAATGCATTTTCACATGGAAGATAGGGCAAAATAATAATTAATGAAGAGCCCATTTTGGTCAGGGATGTGGGAAAATCAAAGTGTTTATGCTTGTTGAGGGAAATATTCAACACAGTACAACCTTTTAGATAGTAAGATGGCAAGATATGTTAAAACATTATTGTCCACACATCTGAGTCAACTATTTCATTTTCTGAGAGTGAATCATGCCAACCAAAGTGTAGAGAGTAACGCGTACAATGTTTAATTCAGCTTTAAAGACCCAACATTTTGAAAACAAACCCAAAGATGCTTTCTTGGGAGATTAAATTATGATATATGCATACTATGGGTTACTGTGCATCACTAACACATCTTTACTGAAATGAAAAGTGGCTCAATATAAAATTTTAAGTGTTAAATGCAAGTTGTGAAAGAGTCTGTCGGTGGTTATAGAAAATATCTGCTATTTAAAGTCATACATTTCTGAAAACTAAGACTTTCTACAATGGATTCCATTATTCATTAACCAGAAAAGTGCAAAACTTAAAACATATAAAAGAAAATCAGGCTGGGTGCGTAGGCTCACGTCTGTATTCCCAGCCCTTTGGGAGGCTGACGCAGGTGGATCACGAGGTCAAGAGATCAAGACCATCCTGGCCAACATAGTGAAACTCCGTCTCTACTAAAAATACAAAAATTAGCTGGGTGTGGTGGTGAACCCCTGTAGTATCAGGTACTCAGGAGGCTGAGGCAGGAGAATCGCTTGAACCAGGGAGGTGGAGGTTAATGTGAGCCAAGATTACGCCACTGCACTCCAGCCTGGTGACAGAGTGAGACTCGATCTCAAAAAAATAAATAAAAAAAAAAAATCATATACCTTGTAACAAGGCACTCTATATTATTACAATTATTATACATAGTTTTACTTTAAAAAGTAACTATTCAAAAGGCTGTATTCTCTCTGGTTTAAACAGCATTCTATATTTCAAATTACAGAGCTTTTTCATAGTATTGTTTTTATATATAATGCATAGTTTTATTAAAATGAAGCTTTCATGGTAATTTGCCCAATGATACATATGTGTAGAACACCATCACATTGATTTTCCTTATAATTTACAACCATGTTGAGTCTAATATAGGTAATAGTTCATTTTAGCTTCTTTATTTACCTAGGTAAATGTAGTACCTGATCTATTAAAATGTAAATAAGTGTTTCACTCTGAAACATCTAGAACAATGTGTCTTGCAATTGTACTAGTAAAGGTATAAATGTTATTTTGTGTAGTTAATGAACCTATAATAAACTTAAGAAAACATGCTGCTATTTTTGCTATTTTATAAACTTAAGAAAACACACTGCTAAATTTCTACTTAGATACTCTGCTCTGTTACAATCTTTTAAGACAGTTGGTAAAGCTACAAAAACATTAGAGGGACTAATCGAATTTCAACAAGACTTGTAATAAAAGCTATATATACATATACATTTCCCTGTGTGTATGTGTGTGCATGTGTGTGTGTTTCTGTGTTTGTGTGTGTGCACGCATGTGCAGGTGTGTGTGTGCCCGCGTGCGCAAGTTTGGTGAGATACTGTTGGATCCTAGAGATTTTGTAGGTAAAAACAACGGCATTCAGAGAGAGATTTGATGTTTGGCTGTAAGAAAAATATAGAAGACAAGAAAATCTCAGGGGATTTGGCTTGGACAACTGGAAAGATGGAGTTGCCAATTTGTATTAACAGGCAAATTACTAGGGTAGTAGACTAGAGTGTACATCAGGAATTTTGTTTTGACATGATAGATTTAATATGCCTATTATAATCCATGTGGAGGTGTTGAGTGGGCAAATGAGTATGCAGGTCTATGATCAATAGAAATGTCCAGATTATTATTATTTTTTTAATATTACAGGAGGAACAACTTACAGATTACATTTAAAACCACAGAGCTTGGTAAGTTGACCCAGAAAGTGAGTGGTGACAGGAAAAAAAAGGAGTCCACAAACTGATCCCTGGAACACTTTCAAATTTAGTGGTAGGGCAATAGAGCCACCAAGGATATTGACAGTAGTCAGGGAAAACAAAGAGATAATTAAGAAAGAATGATGATACAGAAGCCAACTGAATTTAGCAATTTAGTGATGTGAATTGACTGGTGACCCTGAGAAAATCTGCTTCAATAAAATAGTGAAGATGACACTTTGATTTAGCTCTCTTAATTGGCTTCAAGAGAGAATAGAAGGAGTGAAATGGAGAGAAAGAAATTTCTGTAACGGGAAACAGGAATGGAGAGGTTGTGAGACAGATTATTGTCCAATGGAGGATTCTTTAAATGGCAGGAGATATTACAGAATAATTCTCTACTGATGGGAAGGATGAAAATGATGGGAATGATGTAGCATAGGGAAGAAATAGGAGGTAGAGGGCTCTTCATTAGCTGGTGTAATGCCTTTGTGCAGAAAAAAGGGAAAGGAATCCAGTACATAAGTGGAAAAGCTGGCCTTAGACAAAAGCACAGAAAGTTCATCTATGTTAACAAAGGAAAAGTAGAGTCTATGAGCTTATATGCAGGTCAGTGGGAGTACTGCAACTTCTATTTTGATTGCTTATATTTTCTCAGTAAAACAGGAAGCTAGTTTTTGCAGAGAGTAAGAGGGAAAGACAGACTGTTAGAGAAGAGTATACTGAGCCAGAGAAAGACAATGATCTGCTAGGTGCCAGAAAAACATCCACCGAACCTCTAAATCTCATTTATTGATAACTATTTATTATAAATTTAAAGTCACTAATAAAATATATAACCATATATTATTTAGAAAGTATACATGTTTTATAATTTTATATATGTAGGTTTCTATTTATTCTCTATTTTACTTAACAAACATGCATAGTGATTACTCTATGTTAGATGAAGCTCTAAACACCTTGAAAGGATGAACTATTATACACTTATTATGAATTAGGCATTAATATTATCACATTTTAAAGACTGGGAGACTGAAGCACAAAGAGATTAAACAACTCTTGTAGAGTTACATAGGCAGTTTATGTAACCGTGGATAGATTTAAACTCAGGCGATGTGATCTCAGAGCTTCTGGTCTTATACACTGTGCCTTTCCATCCACAAAAAAAGTATTCTCCAGTATTTGACCATATGTGTCTGGTTTATTTTACTTAGGATACTGTCCTCCAAGTTCATCTGTGCTATTGCAAATGGAAGAATTTTCTTTTTTAAAGCTAGATAATATTCTATTATATGCATATACCACATTTTCTTTATTTATTTGACAGTATACATTTAGATTGCTTGCAGGTCTCGGCTACTGTGAATATTGTTGCTGTAAACATAGGGGTGCAGATACCTCCTTGAGATCCTGATTTTACTTCCTTTGGATATATATCCAGAAGTGGGATTGCTGGATCAAATGGAAATTCTATTTTTAATTTTTTGAGGAACCTCCCTTCTGTTTTCCAAAATGGCGATATTAATTTACATTCCAACCAACACTGTACAAGAATTCCCATTTCTTCACATTCTTGCCAACACTTATTACCTTTTACCTTGTTTTGTTCTGATGATAGCCATCCTAACAGGTATGAAGTGGTATCTCACTGTGGTTTTTAAGTGCAATTTTTTGGATGATCACTATCGTATCTTTTCATATACCTGTTGGACATTTACATGTGTTCTTTAGAGAAATGATTATTCAAGTCCTTTGCTCATTTTTAATCAGGTTATTTTTTAGTTTTATTTTTGCTATTAAGTTTTAGAAGCTTCTTATATATTTTGGATATTAATCATTTGCCAGATTTATGATTTGTGAGTATTTCCTACCATTCCCTAGAATCTAAAATAGTCAAACTCATAGAACTAGAGTGTTGAATAGTGGTTTCCAAAGGCTAGGTGAGGAGGAAATGGCAAAATGATGCTCAAAAGATACAAAGTTTCAGATACACAAGATGAATTAGTTCTGGAGATCTACTGTACGACATTATGCCTATAGTTAAAAACACTGTACTGTTAAAAATTTTCATCTACTGCCTTACCACCCTGAACTATCTTGGCTGATATCAGAAGGTAAGCAGGGTTGGTACTGGTTAGTACTTGGATGGGAGACTGCCTAGGAATACTGGGTGCTATAGGCTTTATAAAAATAAAAATAAAATTTTCTAAGAGGCTAGATCTTAGGCACTTTTATCACAAAAGAAAAAAATTAAATTAATTAATTAAGGGGGCAGAAGGAAACTTTTGAAGGTGATAGTTGAATGTTGCAATGGTCTCATGAGTGTATGCTTACTCCTAAACTCATCAAATTGCATAAATTAAATATGTACAACTTTCTGTATGTCAATCATACCTCAACAAAGTGGTTTAAACAAAAATAGATTATTTTCCATTTCTAAGAGTTTATAAATTATCCAATTTGTCCAAGCATTTTAGGGGTGGGGGCACGGGGAAGTCTTCTCAATTTGCAATAAAGATTATCCTATATACCTGTTATCTTTAGTTTTATGTACATAGCTTATATGCCCAGTTTGAAAGAAAATGTGACACATATACACCATGGAATACTATGCAGCCATAAAAAAGGATGAGTTTGTATCCTTCATAGGGACATGAATGAAACTGGAAACCATCATTCTCAGCAAACTGACACAAGAATAGAAAACCAAACACTGCATGTTCTCACTCCTAAGTGAGTGTTGAACAATGATAACACATGGACACAGGGAGGGAAATATCACACACCGGGGCCTGGGGGATGGGGGACTTAGGGAGGGAAAGCAGGGGGTGGGGGGATAGGGGAGCGATAGAATAGGAGAAATACCTAATGTAGATGATGGAGCAATGAATGCAGCAAACCACCACAATGGCATGTATATACCTATGTAACAAACCTGCACAATCTGCACATGTACCACAGAACTTAAAGTAAAATAAATAAAAGAAAAAAGAAAAAAAAAAGGAAGTATACTTGACTTCCAGATATATGTCTGATTGCCTTCTTCTCCAAAATAAATATGGCTAAGGTAGAACTACTGGTCACTCTAGTAAGCTATTCCATTTCTTTCTGTTAGTACCCAGTTTTCCTTTAAAATCACAGTGACCTACACTGTTGCTCATAACAAATATATCTGAAAACCCTTTTTTCTTCACTCATTTTTCCTGTAGACTTTCAGCAAACACTCTCCTTCAGCAAGTACTGCCAGATCTAATGGGATCTGATGCAAAGAAGAAAGGAATGTGCCATATTAAGAAAGGAATAATACTTCCAGATAGATATAAGTGTGAAAGTTCTCATCAAAAGTATAATAAGAATATTAATCTTCTGTTGGATAAGTAGTTTGCAAATAGTTTTTCCCATTCCACGTATTGTCTTTCCACTCTGTTGACTGTTTCCTTTGCTTTGCAGAAGCTAGAAACTCAGATATCATAAAAACAAAAAATAACAATCAGATCTAAAAATGGGCAAATACCCTAAACAGATATTTCTCAAAAGAAGACATATAAATGGCCAATTAATAAATGAAAAAATTTTCAACATCAGTAATCATCAGATAAATGCAAACCAAATCTACAATGAGGTATCATCTCACCCAAGTTAGGCTGTATATTGCCAAAAAGATTTAAAAAAATAGTAATTGTTAACAAGGATGCAGAAAAAAGGGAACCGTATCACACTGTTAGTAGGAATGTAAACCGGTACAGCCACGGTAGAGAACAACATGGAGGTTCCTTAGAAAATCACAATAACCACAAATATCCCCTTTTTCTTGCCTGTTTTTTTTTTTTTCTTTTTTCCTACCTGGACAATTGCAATCTCTACCTGCTTCCACTTGAGCCCTTTTCATTTATTCTTCTTCTAATAGGAATATAGAGCAAACTTTAAACAACCATTTTAAATAAAATGAAATGATGCCACTTTTACGCCTGAAAGTCAGATAACTTTCCAAAGCACTTGACATAATGACTAAATCATCATTGTGGCTTCCATATTCCTTTCTGACTCTTTTCCCATTCATTTTCTCCCGGCTCTTGCTGCTGCACTTCCAGTGGCTTCCTTTGAGTTCCTCAAACATGCTAAGCCCTCTCTTGCCTCAGGTGTTTCCTCCACTGCATTTTCTACCCAAAATTCCTTCACACAGCAAATTGTCAAGTTCTTACTACTCAATCTGTCAGTTTTAATTTTGCTTCTTCAGAAAAGACTTTACTGACTACCCAATAGAAAGTAGTTTTCCTGATCCTGTTACTCTCATTTAAAGGGTTCATTTGCTACATTTTAGAGTGTATAGCAAGATTTAAAACCAGGCATTGTTGTGATAATGTGTTAATCTATTTACTTTCCATTTTCACCACTAAACTATTATCTCCATGAGGGTAAGAACAATGTCTACTGTATTCCCCACTTATACCTGATAATATTTTTTTTAAAAAACCAGCTAGAATGTAGATTTTTAAAAATTTAGATACATACTCTTTAGAATTTAAAATAATCTTAACCATTTTATACATCCCAAATTTGATCACAGGATGTGAAAGCCTCCGCAAATATATCAGATATTTGGACAATTTTATTCCAAATTATTTATGTTTTTGCAGATATTGGCATCTAATGACAAATAAGGAATTATCTTTAACCCAAGAGAGTCTATCACACCCTAATTTTGTCTGTAGATAATTGCGTAATGCATAGATTTACACTTCATTTCCATTCTTCTCTCTGGAATGCTGAACTGGTAACAATATGCACATTTGGCTTGCTTGTTTTTCCTACATTGTCTTCCTCTTCTCCTAGAGTACATGGTTCTTTCCTTTCACAATCTAACTGATTTGGCTACAAAGTCAGAACATGACCAGAGTGATACTCGAAGGGAAAGCACAGATATGTAAACTATTCTAATATTAGAAAATGAAGATCAGAACATAGCTTAAATCTACAGCTTTTTTGTTATGCCACACATGAATGTGTTTAAAATATTGCTCTTGAACAACAAATTCTTAGTACATATAACAGACATAAGGTCTTAAGAAATTTTGAGAGTATACAGGTTTTAAAATTGCACTTCTATAAAATGTAAAAACATTGAGATTTTAGTAATATTTTTGGTTTTATACTTTTTTTTTAACTGTTGCTTTTCCCTTGCTCTATATAAATTGGTGATGTTCTTTCTATTCATCCATTAAGAACACTAAACAAAAAAACAAAAAAAAAAACAAATACCTTTCACACTGGCCTTCCAGGAAAACATCAGTGGAATAATCTATTATTTAAGTAATGTTTATTTTTTTTTCCTGAACAACTCTTCTAGCACTGACTTACTTCAGGAGAAAAATGTGAGCTAGCTGACCCAGAGATATCTCATCTGTGAATTAGTAGAACCAATGAACTTTGTCAGTGATTATATTAGCTGAGTGATTTGCCTTGATTTTTCCTTTTCTTTTTTTTCTTCATTTTCAAACGTAGCTTTTGCCTTTTGACATTACTTCTTTTCCATATTGAAAGTTTATTTAGCAATAACAAAAGACCAACTGCCTCTAACACATAATTGAAATTCATTACTAATTTCCAAGAAGGTACAGTAGTTCCCGTTTCTGTGGAAGATATGTTCATACCAACACCGCCAGTAGATGCTTGAAACCATGGATAGTACCGAATCCTATATAATCCTATATCCTATATAGTCTTTTCCTATTTATATATACCTATGATATAATTTAATTTATAAACTAGGCATCGTAAGATATTAACAACTAATAAAATACAATGCATTATCTATCTTTCTCTCCCTCTCAAAATGTCTTATGTTACTGTGCTTACCAATTTTAGCATTGCAATTGACCACAAGCCTTTGAAACCATGGAAAGCAAAACTGCAGATGATCAGGCACTAACATATTGGTCAACTTAAAACTATTCGTTGCTTTAGTTCAAAATGTTATCTTTTGAACAAGAAGTATTTGATATACACTATTTGTGAATATATCTTACTATCCATAATTTAATATTTAAATACAAAATAGGTATATTGAATATTATTTTATTAATAAAATAATTGATAAAATATTCTGCTGTAGAAAAATGAGGAACTCAGATGTAATTGTAGCGTTATTTTGTGTGTTTTTTTTTAAATTCAACTATTCTTAATGGTTACTGAATCTTAATTGTTATTTAAAAATAAATGTAGGCCAGGTGTGCTGGCTCATATCTGTAATTCCAGCACTTTGGGAGGCCAAGGCAAGAGCATTGTTTGAAGCCAGGAATCCAGCCTGGGAAACATAGCAAGACCCTGTCTCGACCAAAAAATCTGCCAAGCATGTTGGTGCATGCCTATAGATTTAGCTACCCAGGGGAGCTGTCATGGAAGAAGTGGTTGAGGCCAGGAGGTTGAGGCTATAGTGAGCCAAGTTCACACCACTGCACTCCAGCCTTGGTGGCAGAGGGAGACCCTGTCTCAAAACATAAAATAAATAAATGACAAATGTATCAACAACACCAAACTTGGAAATGTTAATCAAAAGTAAACATTATTTACCGTATTTCTACATACACATATATTACCGATTCATTTTATTTTGCACCAAATATCTCTATGTAATATATTTTTCTTAATCCCCTTTTTATTATACATTTAAGTTCTGAAGCAAACATTGATAGGAAATAACAATTAAGAATAGGATTTCATTTTTTAGTATGGCAGTTGTGTTCAAGAATCATTTTACGACCATAATAAGATGAATGTGTACTATTTAAAATATATACTATGAAAAAATTTATATATACCAGACAAAAGATTAATATGTCAGAATTAATTGTGCTTTAAAGCAACAACATAGGAACAGAGCCTTAAACAAAAGTAATGGTGAAGGAAGACATTAGGAAATCTTAGTTAATTACACTGAGGCAAGGCACAGTGAAAGAGATTGTCCATACCTGCTGGCACATGTGATCCCACTGGTTGTTAAGTTCTTTGAGTTCTGCCTCAAGTCTTGAAGCAAACTCTGGCTCTGCTTCATTCTTTATCTTCTTCCCACCTTCATTGACACTGTTTAGACTGGGCTGAATTGTCTGAATATCATTGACTAAAAGCTAAGAAAATAAATCAATTTAAGCCAGCTGAAAAAATTACTGCCACATATTAGATATGCAACATAGCTAGCAAATATAAAATTAGGGCTCATGGCATTACATATGGATTTTCATCTTTTAAAATCTGAGATACACAGACATTGATATAGACAGCTACATGACAGTCTTGCAAAAAATGTTCAATGGTTATTACGGCATGAATGCAGTAGGGAATTATTTGTATTCTACTTAGAAACAAGAGGAAAGAAATTTAATACTTCTAGTTAGAAAAATGTGTGAAAATGATGGGCTTCATACTATACTGTCTTTATTAGTGTTTTCATTTTCAAACACAGGATATTGCAGAAATTGTTTATAGCATAATGGGTGTGAAGGTTATTTGTGAGGTGGATTTCCTTTTTTTTAGCTTGTATTGTAAAAAAAATTTCTTTAAAGAGCAAGATTATTTTCTTCATGCTGCCTGACAATGGTATAATGAATATTATTTCAAAATCGCATATTAGTACAGTATGTTATACATGAAGAGAACAACAACACAGTATGAATAATAATTTGTCATAAGAAATAACAAGTAGCTCAATGGATTCTTTATCTTTAAGTTATACTGCATTTTATAATAAAATAATGTTACCAAGTGAGCCTGAGTCAAAGGCAATGTTTTGTCAGTTTCTCACTACTTAGTCCAGGGTTTCTCAACATTGGCACTTCTGATATGTTAGATTGTGCAATTCTTTGTTGTAGAGGGACGTTGTATGGACTGTAGGATATTTAGCAGCATCTCTGTCCTTTAACTACTAGACACCAGTAGCATCTAACCACCCCCACCTGCCAACTCAGTTGTGACAATCCAAAATGTCTACAAACATTTTTTTAAAATCTGCTGGGGAGAGGAGGGCAAAATCCACCCTGGCTGTAAAACAATGATCTAACCAAATAACATTCATATACAATTATTCATATTAAAGGCATCGTATAAAAACTTTACTCTGCACTGTTTCAGCTGCTTTTTTAGAATTTCTGAATCCCCAAGGGCAGGCCATTCCTCCTTCAGAAAAACATCAACTTCAGCCATCCATTTCTTCAGGGTTTGTATGTGATTCTGAAATGTGACCCGTTATAAGGCATTATTAGTGTGCTGATTACTTCTAACACAATTCATCATTTTGTGATGTCTAAGCGCCAGCCCTGAAACATTCCCATGTTTAAGGGATGGCTCAAAGTAGCTCTTGAGAAAAAGAATATTTTTACTAAGACCGCATTTTTATGGTCTACTGTATGAGCACTGGTGTGCGAAGTCTGCTATTGTTAAAAATAAAAAATTACTACCAAATGTGGTTTTATGATGTTACTCTCGAGAACATTAAATCATATCCCCCTCTAGAGAAATTTTAAGTTACAAAACAACTCATGAGAATACTAACAATGTGCCCTTACAGTATATAAAACAAACTATGAACAATAAACTCAATGTAATCGTGTCTTTATAGCCTCCCTAAACCCGAACTTTCACAAATTGTTTTCTCCAGTTGACAGTATAAATAGTCCTTCCAGTTGGGAACTTTCAGACTAAGATTTTGTCATAAAGAGAGAGCTTTTGCTTTTATTTGTCTTAACAGTATGAAGTAATGATCAGGTAAAAATCATCATCTTTTATCATTTATAAATAGTCAATACCTCCCACCCATGATTCTTTCCCATATTACCTTTTGTTTCTGCTGTTTTCCTACTTATAAAAAGTATGATGCAACTATGCTGTCTACATGTGTTATTTTCTTCCATTTTACTTAAATTTCTATTGAAAATATGTACTCCATAGAAAGTTTCCCCTTTAATATGATTTTTAATAATTTTTAAAGCGCTTATCTAAATCAGGTAACTTCAACATCATCACCTGGCTGTTATCTTTCAAGTCTACATTTGCACTTCTTCCACATCTTCAGTGTCCTTGTTCACATCTTATTATTGACTCCAATACTGCATTGTTTTGATATCTGCCTCAGTCTTACCTCATTCTAATTACTGATCTACAGTGATGCCAGTAATCTTCTCCTCTCCTCCTTCATCTTGTCACGGTAGTGTTTTGAAAACATAAGTGAAATTGTATATTTCCCCTTTTAAAATAACCAATAGCAGTTTTTCTTATTAAATTGTTGTTATTGTTATCAGTTCCATTACCATTAGATTAAAACTCAGATTGTAAAATGTGGCATCCAAGGCCATTCACTATCTTCTCTCAAACCATTTTTCCAACAATAATATTTTATTAATCCCCAGATACATTGTCTTCCCAATGTTGAACTTATTCCAGTTAACTGAAAATGCCACTACTATGCTTTGTCAAGAACTCTTTTCTTTGTCACTATTAGCTAACTAAATTCTACCTATTCAATGTATAGTAGAGATAACTTATGTTCCAATCATATTTCATAAATCTTTTTTTTTGAGTTTGTGTTGGATCTCCTTCCTGACTACTGTGATAACCTTTCCCATATTGTTTAATTTATTTACTGTACAAGGCTTAATAATGTTACCCCCAAGATGTCCACACCCTAACCTCTGAAACATGTGAGTACATTACCTAACATGACAAAAAAGACTTTGAAGATGTGATTACCTTAAGGATTTTGAGATGGGGAGATTATACTGGATCATCCTGCTGGGCATAATGTAACCATAAAGGTTCTAACTAAGAGGAAGCCACCACAGAGAATAGGATAGGGAGAGAAAGGAAAGAAGGAGAGGTAGAAAGAAAGGGAGATGGAGATAGAGAGGGAAAGATGAATTGCCACTGTACAATGTCACACTGCTGACTTTGAAGATGGAGGATAGGGACATGAGCCAAGGAATGCTTCTAGAAGCTAAAAATGCCAATAAAACAGACTCTGTCTAAGCTTTGAAAACAGACAGTCTTGCTGACACCTTAATTTTAGCCCACTGAGACTAATTCTGAACTTCTGACTTGAGAACTCTAATATAATAAATTTGTGTTGTTTGAAGCCATTGAATTTGTGGCGATTTGTTAGGAGTACCATAGGAACTGAATACACCTACATTACTCCTTCACTAGAACGTGGGCTCACAGATGACAATAGCCATGTAATTGTGCCCTCATGGACCAATGGTCTTGGCAAATAAGGGATAATTTCATGTAGTTTTTACATAGATATGCATGTACACAAATGTTTGTAAGTAAAGACATGCTATACATTAAAGAATGTTTTAGGTTTGCTTAGTGTTTTGGTTTATAAAAGGTAAGGGTAAAAGCTAAGTAGCTAGACTGGAATTTAAATCTGGAAGCATCTTGTTGCACTGCTTTTCAATCATACCATAATGTTTTCGACGTTTCCTTCTCAGCATTAACATTTTTCACAATAAATGACCACTCAAGGGACACATTACTCACCTCATTAAATATTATAGGCTTTCAGACCTTAATGCAATCTTTAATTTACTGTTTTTCTTTAGCTTGAGTGGTTGTTAGTATGGTGGCACTATTCAAACAAATTAAGTCAGTAGAATTTGGTTCGAGAAAGAAGTGATGTGCTAAAATTTAAGCATATAATTACATATGAAATATGGTGATAAAATAATTTACTACTATATATTACATATGTAACATTAATATACATATGTAGCATGTCACATATGATATATATGATTACATTATATATAATGTATATATGTAAATGATATATAATTCCATATGTGTGTATGTGAGTATACATTATATGTATATACAAATAATGTGTTTATGTGTATACATATATACACATATATATGGAAGCTAAAAATGCCAATAAAACACATTCTCTTTTAAATCCTCCAAAACAGACACAGTTCTGCTGACACCTTAATTTTAGCCCACAGAGACTAATTCTGAACTTCTG
The DNA here is from genome assembly GCA_004027715.1 of Plecturocebus donacophilus. Taxonomy (NCBI): domain Eukaryota; kingdom Metazoa; phylum Chordata; class Mammalia; order Primates; family Pitheciidae; genus Plecturocebus; species Plecturocebus donacophilus. The sequence continues at coordinate 82,830 of PVKP010002695.1, forward strand.
ACCTCCAGAACTGTGATATAATACATTTGTGTTGTTTGAAGCCACTAAATTTGTGATAATTTCTTAGGACTGTCATAGAAGATGAATACACCTACATTTCTCATACACATATACATATAGGAAATTATACATAATGGAATTTATATATAATACAATCATATGACTCTATCACCATATTTTATATATAATAGTATATGTAGGCAGCATAGTTGAATCATACATTTTTATAAGTAGCAAAACAGCAGAAACAAAATGTAATATAGGAAATAATCATATAAACTACAGTTATATATATGTATAATGGTTACATTATACATATGTATAACATATATACACGTAACTGTTTTCTAGTCATAAGCTAAATGATTACCTATATCTTAAAAGGCAACCAGACTAAAGAAATGATTGGTTCTGAAAATTATTAAACTAAAAGTATGTTTAATTCCTATTGGTATTGGTGAAAATAGCAAATTAATTCTAAAAAATAATCTAAGAAAACTCTTACTCTTTTCTTAGAAGAAATAAGTAAATCACCATCCTTTGTAAAAAACTTATGTTTTTTCACCTTATCACTAACTTTGAAAGATGCTGGAGTTCAAATGTTTATGTACCTTTACAGTTTACAGTGTATTGTTAGGGAAAAAAACAAGTAAATAAAAATGAGTGTAGAAAGTAAAATATCGAATTACCTGAATTTTTCTGAGTTTATTCATTTGCTCCTCTAGCTTTTGACAATGCTCAACCAGCTGGGAGGAGAGCTTCTTCCAGCGTCCCTCAATTTCTTCAAATTCTAATTGATATTTGCGGCTAATTTCAGAGGGCGCTTTCTTTGACATCTCTTTCACAGTGGTGCTGAGATAGTTTAGGCCACTTTGTTGCTCTTGCAGAGAACTTTGTAAAGCCTCAAAAAAAATTTAAGTACATTTATACTAATTGATGAATAATAACTGATGAGTTTCAGTTAAATTTACTATACTTAAAAGGAAATATATATGATTCAAACATGTAAACAAAGTAGATGATCTTATATCAGTTATAACCATCTAGTGGTAATTCAAATTTTACATATTATCCTAAGAGTAACTTGCATATTATTTGATGACATTTTATTTGATGCTCCATATGTATTTTTCTAAACAATGTCAAATGTATCTCAAAACTATATCTTACAGAGCCAAAGAGTTTTGGTGCACCTAATTTTACTGATTCAAGTGTATATATTAATAACTGCATTTGTGATAAAGTTAATGGAATTGAAGTTAATTGTACTGACCTTTCAGAAAAGCAAACTCGAATCTGTCTACATAAAACTATAGCTAATAATATTGATATGTGAAATAGAAATACTTATTGAATAATCTAGGTACTTAATATTTTATATTTTCAAAAAATGTTATTCTGTTATGTAGTACTATGGTGGAATTCAAGGATAATTTTGCAGAAAATTGATAAAATTTATTTACACTTATTCTGTATAACACATGCAATCTCTTATAGTAGGATGCCAAGTTTAGACTACCCCTATATAATATTTACTTACATGTTACTTTCTCTTTATGACATAATAAAGGCTCATGATTAAAAGTGAAAAAAAAGAACTACTAGGATTTTATATAACTTTTCAGTTTTTTCTATGTATAGATGAATATTAAATATATAATCATATTGTATGCATACACAGACAGTTGTTCTTTCTCATATAATGTGACTTATAGCAACCAAAAAAATTATTAAACATCTAACTTTTATAGTTTCATAGTATTCTATGCCTATTTAGTGGTACTAAATTTTTTTTTTTTTTTACTTTACTAACTTTACTTTTATTTTACTTTTTAAAATTGTTCCCCTATGACTGATTATTTAGATAATATCTAGCATGTAACTACATTTTGAGCTAGGCATTTTATTGTGAGCATTTGGGTATTTTTCAAAAACAAAAATTGTAATGGCTTCTCTAGTTTAACAACTTCCATTATTAGTTCTACAATTTAATTTCTGGTTTTCCACTCCTGTAAATTATGTTTATCTCTACATATTTATCTAGCCACCCATTCACCTATCAATCAATGTCCTATCTATCTCAAGTTCCATTTATATCTTTGAGTAGATTCTGATTATTTTTGTAAGATACAGACTTCATGGAAATTATATTAATGTTCTTGTATGTTACTGGGATGCACTGAAGAGTTAAATCCAGTAAAATTTACATTGAATTTACATTTCCAGCAGTAAGACAGAATTTTTAGTTCTTCACTTCCAAATCTGTACTTACATCATTTGTGTGTGTGTACACAATTTAGTATGCAAAAAAGATAACCCATTTTATGATTGTTTTTTACTTCTTTAGTTACAATTTAAGTAACAATTTTTCATAGGATTATTATCCATATATATCTCCTTTTGAAGTCTGTGTTATTCAAGACTTTCTTCCTTACTCACAGAAAAAAAGTTTCTTTGGTATCATATTTCTTCAAAATTGTCTCTGGTGTTTTTACAATGTTTGTGATTGCTTCCATTGATTTTTATGCTTCTCCACCTAAAGTTTTATAACATTATTATTTTAAAAATTTTCCAAAGTTTATGCTTACCCACATTTTTTGAACTGTTTATTATATGTGGTTTTTATTTTGGTGCAATTTTGGGGAAAATGTTGAAACCTCATTTTTTTGTTAATTAATATATTTCCCGATAATATTTATGAACAATTATTTTCTTTCCTCACTGTTTATTTCACTGGAAATAGTTTCTTCTGCTCATCTAATTGCCTTTTCTTATGTGTTTTCTCTACTTTCCCTATTGTTTCACATTTTTACTCTTACTTTAAAAAGTTTATTAGTTCTATTAGGCCACACATTTTTCCAAATAAACTTTGGAATCATTATGCCAAACATTAAAAACTACAACAAAAGGAAACCAAAAAAAGGTTAAACAGGTACCATTTGGTATTATAGTAGAATAAATATCTAAATAAGACACTATATAACAAAAGTTGTTTAAATATACATCCCTTTGAATACATTTCCTAAAAAAAATTAATACACAGAAAAAGATTCTATATGATAAAGTTAAAATTTGAATTTTTAAAACATTTTTCTTAAAGTATGCATATTATCTCAGCTTCTAAATGTTTTCATGTCTAAAGAAATAAAAAAATATTGAGTATATGATACACTATTTTAAAATTAGTAGGAAAAATATTCTAAAATCTTTTACAAATTATTTATCTCATTTTCCATATTAGTATTTTATCTTTCCTGAGATAAGGATGTTAAAAAATGTAGCTATTAGAATTCAAATTTCTTATTACAATATTACATAAAATTAACGTTTAAATTTAAACTAATTTTATAAATACATCCTGTCGTCTATATTTGTGGATTCTGAATCAGTGGATTCAATCAACAACTAATAAATAATACCTGAAAAACATAATTACATCCTTACTAAACATGTAAAGCTTTTTTATTGTCACTACTTTCTAAATAATATAGTATAATAACAATTTTTATAGTATTTACATTGTACTAGACATAAGTAATCTGGAGATGATTTAAAGTATATCAGAGAATGTACATAAGTTATATGCAAATATTACACCATGTATATCAAGTACTTGAGCTTCTATGGATTCTGATATTCATAGGAGTTCCTGGAACCGATTCCCCATGTATACCCAAGGTTGACTGTACAGTGATTTTACCCATCTGTTCGAGAATGTTAGAGGAGTTACAAATAAAGATGCAAAGGAGGGGAATAACACCATGGCTTTTCTAATAATCAAAATCAGTATGCCTGAAAATGCATGCTAAACTAAAAATATACTTCATAAATAGATCATATAATTGTTTTCAAAAACAGCATATATATATGCCTATATATAGATATATATACCACAAATAGATGGAGAGTGTATACATAAATAATACTTTAAAGTCTCATTTTCCTTTGCTCAATGAGCAAACTACAATACTTGCCACAATTATTTAAATTCTAATATTATTTAAAGGTTACATCAATGTGATTGTTTGCTAAATAAGAGGACTGCTTTATTTTTTTGACATTCAAATATTCACAAACCTGCAATTCCCCGAGTCTCTGCTCCATGATTTCATACTCGGTGACATTAAGTTGAGGTATAGAGAGTTTGGTTTCTGATTGCTGGATCCATGTCCGGATGGTACTCATTGTCTCCTGATAGCGCGTGGGTGGCAAAGTGTCAAAAACTTTATCAAAAGGGAAAAAAGAATGAGAATCACTAAACTGTTTCACACTTTGTCATGTTTTCCTAAATTGTAAGCAAACTCAATCATATTACTAGTTTTAAATATTAGCAAAATTAGAAAATCTGAAATGCATACTTGAATATGATTATGACTATGAAGATACATTCCTGTTACATGTGTTTGCCAGGGACTTTACATATATTACATTAAATTCACAAATCAGCCCGTAAATTCTGTATTGTTTAATTCATTTATAAGGTCAGGAAACAGAAAAACAGATAAAGTCAGAAAACAGAAAAACAGAGAAGCTGAGTAATTTGTCCAAGTTCATACAGACGGTATTTGGAGAAACCAAGCAGAGTCCAGTTATATATGATATTGAAAGGTTACTCTCTTTCTGTGCTATCCTTTGCCTTTGGAAAAAATAGTATCATTATCCAAAGCCCTTAATTTTTAAATTATATCATGTCACGTCTAATTATAGCAAAAGAAAACTCATTTATGTATGCTTAGTATATGTACCAAGAACTCTAAGACTCATCCCGTATATATTATAATTCTTAATTCTTATAATAAACCTGTGAGGTATACATTGTTAATCCCAATTGCAATTGAGAAAACAAGTTTATATGTTTTAAAGTATATGTGTGTGTTTATATATGAAATGTCACTTAAGTGGCTACATCGACCATGTTGAAAGAGGTTAGACATAAGATTGAGAATGCTGCAGAGAATTGTAAATGATAAAAAGGATGTAACATATTTTAGGAATAATCCAAAAGAAATTCTAGAATAAAAAATACAGTAAGTGAAAAATAACAACTAAGTGCATGGGTTTAACAGCAAATTTGACAGAGGTAAAGAGAGAATTACTAAACCTTAAGATATCTCAGAAGTGGGCAAAGGATATAAACAGACGCTTTTCAAAAGAAGACATATATGAGGCCAACAAACATGAAAAAATGCTCATCAGCATTGGTCATTAGAGAAATACAAATCAAAACCACATTGAGATACCATCTCACACCAGTTAGAATGGCGATCATTAAAAATTTGCAGACAACAGATGCTGGAGAGGATGTGGAGAAATAGGAACACTTTTACACTATTGGTGGGAGTGTAAATTGGATCAACCATTGTGGAAGACAGTGTGGCGCTTCCTCAAGGATCTAGAAATATAAATTCCATTTGACCCAGCAATCCCATTACTGGGTATATACCCAAAGGATTATAAATCATTCTATTATAAAGACACATGCACACGTATGTTCACTGAGGCACTGTTTACAATAGCAAAGACCTGGAACCAACCCAAATGCCCATCAATGATAGACTGGATAGGGAAAATGTGGCACGTATACACCATGAAATACTATGCAGCCACAAAAAACGATGAGTTCCTGTCCTTTGTAGGGACATGGATGAATCTGGAAACCATCAGTCTCAGCAAACTGACACAAGAACAGAAAATCAAATACTGCATGTTCTCACTAATTGGCAGGTGTTGAACAATGAGAACACATAGACACAGGGAGGGGAGCATCACACACTGGGGTCTGTTGGGGGGAGCCAAGGGAGGGACAGCAGGGGGCAGGTGTGGGGAGGTCAGGGAGGGATAACATGGGGAGAAATGCCAGATGTAGGTGACTGGGGGATGGAGGCAGCAAATCACATTGCCATGTGTGTACCTATGCAATAATCCTGCATGATCTGCATATGCACCCCAGAACCTAAAGTACAATAAAAAAAAGAGCTACTGATTTGTGCACATTAATCTTCTATCTGGAAACTTTGCTGAATTATTTTATCAGTTATAGGAGCTGTCTGGAGGAATCTTTAGGGCTTTGGAGGTAAATGATCCTATAGTCAGCAAACACTGACAGTTTGACTTTCTCTTTACTGATCTGGATGTCCTTTATTTCTTTATCTTGTCTGATTGCTCTAGCTAGGACTTCAAGTACTATGTCGAATAGGAGTGGTGAGAGTAACAGATGCATTTATCTGAACACTAGATGATTATTAATAAATAAAGGTCAAAAGAGACCTTATAAATAGCAGTGAAGTAAAGGAGTATTTAGTTACAAGGAAGGAAATGATTATATCTGAGATGTCGTTTCTGCAAATGATCTGTAAGGAAAGGGGACTATGGGCAGACACAAAGCAGTATGTTGGATGGATCATAAGCTTCATAAAAATTGTTTTAATTGAACTTGAACATGTCTCCTCTTTTACTTCTGTTTAATGAAAACTGAAACACTTCAGTTTCTGAACTATGAGTCTTTTTCTGTATAACTTCTGATGGGTATTCAGGTAAAAGACTTGAAGTTCCCCCACTGAGAGCTAAACCAAAATTCCACTCTGTTCTGACAGAAGACAGAACTACTTATAAAAGTGGAAAGCGCAGAAAAAACTACAAAATTATCGAGATGATAAAGGCCATCAGGAAACAATGAAGAAATGAGCTACTAACTGAGCTACATTTTCTCAAAGTTTAGTTTATTGACCAGTAAAATATCAGCAGTATTTTTAAAAGTTATACAATACGGTAACAAAGATTATTTATCTACATCTTCTTTTCTTTAAGACAAGGTCTCATTCTATCACACAGGCAGGATTGCTGTGGTGCAATCATGGCTCACTGCATCCTTGACCTCCCAGGCTTACTGATCCTCCCATCTCAGCCTCCCGAATAGCTAGCACGACAGGCATGTGCCACCATGCCAGGTTAATTTTTTCTATTTTTTGTAAGGATGAGGTCTCCCTTTGTTGCCCAGGCTGGTCTCAAACTCCTGGACTCAAGCAATCCTCCTGCCTCAGCTTTGTAAAGTGTTGAGCTTACAGGTGTGGGCCACTCTGCACCTGTCCTTCACATACATCTTAAATATGATTAAAACCACCTGACTCTTGCAATATGTTTATGCTGTCATTATTTACATATTGACAATGTATTAATTCATTAACTCCATTATTTTTAACAATGAAAGTTTATGTTTAACATGTTTAAATAGAAAATACTAAATTTACATCCAATTCAAACTCACTGAGAATGCAATATTTTCCTCTAAATTATAAGCATTGGTTATAATATAAAGTTATAATTTTATTATACTCATAATTCAAAGCTCATAGTTTTCATTCAATCCATTCTCCAGCACCTAACAAAATTGAGACTGGGTGATTATCTGTCAATTACTTCCGAGTGCCAATGATGGGCAACATACATAAGATGAGATCCTCTCATTTGCTACTAGTCTTCTATTCAACAAATCTTTATGATTTTTATTGCATGTGTCTATGCTAAAGGATCCAACAACTGAATTTCACAGTAATCACTTCATACTGGTAAACTATAATTAAAACATACATATTTTCAATTCCTCTTCGCATTCTAATCTTCATCCTAATTTGGTTTTAAATTCGTTTGAAACTGATCATTTCAAATAAAATTTAATCTGTTGGGAATTCTTTTGTAGCTTTGTTTTAAGACATACACTTCCAAAGATTAGTTTGGGAATTTGTTCATCTAATACAATTTCTGAGGCAAGCTGGAAAACAAAACAAACAAAAAATCCACACACCTACAAACATAAATATCACAATTTATTTTTACTATTTTCTTATGTGGAATGTAGCAACGCTATATAATGACTGCAAGGATTGTTATCAAGGTTCAGGAAATGCTTGAGAAATTGGCAACTGTGTAGAATATCTCATTCAAACCATGCATGCCAGTGAAGAATTCTAAATCTGTTTCAGAAAAGATGAAAGAAAAAGTCTTATGTAGAACCCAGTGTACCCAAGGGCAAACTCAGTATGAGCTGTCCCACCTATCAGTCAGCGAGATATATGTAGATGCTGCCCTTGTGATGCCAACATAGGAGCAGAAATACACCAGCTCCATCCAGGGAAATTCACTTTTTTCTTTTCATGTTAAAATAGAGATTAATAACCCAACAGTTAAGTTTATGTTTACTGACAGCAATAAGACAATAAACATATCCAATATAATAACCTACCATCTTAAAAGACCTCAAGAGTTCTACTGACATCCTTTGACTCAGCCCAGACTCATGAAAAACATAGCATGAAGATTAAACATTTAACCAATATATTGCTTATAAATATGGGTTTTACCTCAAAAGAAAGTATTCCTATGACAGTTGCTACTATGCTGTTGCTAAAGCACCATTTAAAAATGCAGATATCTTTTAAATGTTACTAGCGAAATACATTCAACAAAATGTAAATTAATATAAGTGACTGCAGGCTTGGAAGCATGTGCTGTAAATTATTGAGAAATAAAAATGAAGGGCTCCTAATTCTGCGCTACCGTTTGTCTTGAAAACTATATATATATATACACACACACACATATATTTTATATATTCCATTAATATCTAGACATTTAATATGTGAGGGATGGAACTGATAAAGTATAGGCAAGCTGATATCTGAAATTATAGTAGAGGAATAGAAAAAAAAAGTTTTCTGGGCCTTTTGTTTAAAAAATACTTGTGTTTAACCAACTCTTAAAAGAGGAAAAGGCTAAAAGGAAAAGAAGAGGACAGCAAAGGACAGACCAAAAGAGGCAAAGCAAGAATATTTTGTTATAAACAAAAGAGCTAAGGATGAAATTAGGTGCTATGTTTTCTAATACACATGAGTCTATGTCAAGGACAAACCACTTTAACTGGAAAGCAAGATAAACAGAGACTTATAGTGAAAATTCAGAAAGATATAGCTATCATGATAATGAGATCTCAGAGCAGTCGGTTATACATGACATTTACAGGAAAAAAAAAAAACTCCTCTTAAAAATTAGAACTACTTAGAAAAATAGGCACTAAAATATCAGGCAATGTACAGAGTAAAGAGAAGACAGAACTGTGGCATCAAATAAGGTAGCAAATGGCTATGTGACCAGTGAGCACTTGAAATGTGGGCAGTTTGAATTGAGATGTTCCATATATATAAAGAAATACCAAATATTGGAGAGTAGCACAAAAAGAATGTAGAACTATTTCTACATTTTAAAATTTTGATTCTATGTTGAGAAACAATATTTTGAAATGACCTTTACCTGTTCATCTGTTAATATGGTTTCTAGAACATTTAAAATTAATATATGGTTCCCATTATTTTTCTTTTGGATAGTACTTATATAGAAGCTGGAAAAGGCTCCCATGTAATCCATTTGGGGAGAGAAAGAGATGATATGTTAATAGTCTTAATAGTGACAGCATTTAAAAGCTCTGTTGGTGGGAGTGTAAATTAGTTCAACCATTGTGAAAGACAGTGTGGCGATTCTTCAAGGACCGAAAAATAGAAATTCCATTTGACCCAGAAATCCCATTACTGGGTATATATCCAAAGGATTATAAATTGTTCTATTATAAAATAGAACATAAATGTTCATTGCGGCACTGTTTACAATAGCAAAGACCTGGAACCAATCCAAATGCCCACTGAGGATAGACTGGACAAGGAAAATGTGGCACATATACACCACGGAATACTACGCAGCCATAAAACACGATGAGTTCGTGTCCTTTGTAGGGATATGGATGAATCTGGAAACCATCATTCTCAGCAAACTGACACAAGAACAGAGAAACAAACACTGCATGTTCTCACTCATAGGCGAGTGTTGAACAATGAGAACACAAGGACACAGGGAGGGGAGCATCACACACCGGGGTCTGTTGGGGTGGAATAGGAGAGGGACAGCAGGGGGCAGGGAGGCTGGGGAGGGATAACAGGGGGAGAAATGCCAGATACAGGTGACGGGGACGGAGGCAGCAAACCACAGGGCCATGTATGTATGTACATATGCAACAATCCTGCATGTTTTGCACATGTACCCCAGAACCTAAAGTGCAATAAAATATATGCATGTACCTTAAAAAAAAGTCATGTTGTGAATATAAAGTCGAGTCCAACTTGAATTACCCATCATTACCTGTGGGGAAAAAAATGCATTGCACGTGTGTATAGAAGCTGAAGTAATGATATATATGTACTTGGGAAAAACACTCAACTTGAGCCTTTAATTCCCTGCTAACCATACGCCGACCTTGTTCCTATTCCCCATGATCAATCTAAAGTCTCGGTGACAATGCAACCAGCAAAGGCTCCAAACTTTATTAAGTAACATAGATCAGGACAAAAGTAAGCATTCCTCAAAAATGTGAACACTGACAAAGGTGTCAATAAATAAGACGAGACCTACAATACATGATGATTCACATACTAGAAATGGTTCTTCAGATAATTAGAAGTGCAAGGAAGTCTGAGTATAACTTGAATTTCTAATGCCAACATATAAGTTGTTTCTGTAGTTTGAAATACAAGGATCTTTGTGATTGGGAATTCAATCAAGATTTTAGCCCAATTTTCTATCAAAATCAATTTTCTATCCTCCAATCAAAATACGTCATTTAATTACTTCTCGCATTTTTGCTTATGCCACTTGCTCTGCTGAAAGTACCTACTGGTCAGACTCCATTTTTACAAAGGGTCCTAGGTGTGGTCTGACATGAGTAAAACAGATGGGTTTATAGGAATTTTATCTAAGATCACCTTAGAATTTGTTTTAAAAGTCATAAAACTCCAATGAACCAAGTGAAATTGAGGTCATTTTCATAAGTACTGTTCTATTATTCACCTTCTGGACAACTGATTTATTTTCCAGTTCAGTTGCATTTTTCTAACCAACTTTCTATCATGCTACTGAAATATTTATTAGAATTTAAATTATTTTTCTTTTGGTGAATTTTCCCTCTTTTTCACATTTTTCTAAAAGTAGCTCTATTCACTTAGCAATACTTTCTTCAAAACATCCTGTTAATCTATTTTATATTTAACTGACAAATAATAATTCTGTGCATTTATGGGGTATAATGTGATGTTTTGATTTACGTATGCATTGTAAAGAGATTCACTTGGGCTAATTAACGTATTCATCACCTCACCAACTTATCTTTTTTGTGAAGATATTAAAATGTATTCTTTTACCAATTTTGAAATATATTTAATTGTTAACTGTTTCCACCATGCAGTACAAGAGATCACTACAACTTATTCCTCCAGTCTAACTGAAACTTTCTAGCCTTTGATTAACACCTTCCCTTTCCCAACCTTCCTCTTCCTTTCAGTAACTACCTTTCTATTCTCTATTTCTGTAATTTGACTTTTTTTGATTCCCCATATAAGTGAGATTATACAGTATTTGTCTTTCTTTGGCTCATTTCAGCTAGCATAATGTCCTCCAGTTCTATCTACATGGTGGCAAATGACGGAAACTCCTTCTTTTTAAAGGCTGTATAGGATTTCATTGTGTATATATACCATATATAGACATTGGAATATATAAATATCACTATATATGATATATATCACTATATATTATACATATCACTGTACATATATATGTATGTGTGTGTGTGTGTGTGTGTGTGTGTGTGTGTGTGTGTGTGTGTTTATATATGGCATATTTTCTTTATCCATTAATCCTGTGATAGACATTGAGGTTGTTTCCATATCTTGGCTGTTAGGAATAATGCTGAAATGAATATGGCATGGGCAACAAAAGCAAAAATAGACAGATTGCAGCAAACTAAAAAGTTTCTGCACAGGAAAGGAAACTATTAACAGAGTGAAGAGACAGCTCAGATATCAAGAGAAAATATTTGCAAATCACATATCTGGTAAGGAGCTAATAACCAAAATATATAGAAAACTCAAACAACTCAACAGCAAGAAAACAAGTTACCTGATTAAAAAAATGGGCAAGGGATCTGAAGAGACATTTCTCAAAATAAGAGATACCAATGGCCAACAGATACGTGAAAAAATGCTCAACGTCTCTAAACATCAGAAAAATGTGAAAACCACAATGATGTAACACCTTAAACATGTTAAAATTAGCAAGGCTATTTTCAAAATGATGGTAGATAAACGTTGGTAAAGCTGTGGAAAAAAGTACACTTGTTCACTGTTGGTGGGAATGCAAAATTAGAATGGCCATTTTGGAAAAAAGTATGAGGTTCCTGCCACATAAATTTTATATACATACATACACATGCATATACACACACACACACACACACACACACATATATACACACACACACACGTATATATGTATATTGCTCTAACTTGGCATTTAGCAAGTTTTCCCATGATTCTTGAGGTCAGTAGACAATTATTTTATCTCACAATAATAAGCACATAGCTTGCTTAAATAAATATTTCTGTTATCCTTGCTCCTGTTGGTATTGACAAAAATAACACAATATTTTTAAAGAAACGTTTACAAACAGTTTATCTGGATTCGGGAGTGAAGGAGCAATGCAACAGAGTATGTGTCTACTGGAATGAAAGATTCCTTTGCCTAGATATATTAAAAATTAAATTTTAAAATAAAAAATTTTATATTTTAAAATAAAAAATTTTATATTTCAAAAAAGGAATTTCGGTCAATTTTCTGACCTGTAGCTAGAAGGGTTAGTTCACATAAATCTTCGTTTAAATTCCCAGTCTCGTGGTCTTAACAGGGAGGGGTAAAGACTAACCACAGAGCTTGAAATTATGACCATGGAGAGCATCCTTGCTGGCTACCCTAAAATTTTCTTCTACCGTCTCTTTTAGAGATAAAAGTTATTTTGTTGCAATTCTGGCAAGAATATCTTCCCTGCTATGCCTCTGCTGATCATCACCTTTTTAAGGGTTGCACTGATTTTTCTTTATCTTATCACAACTGTAGCTTAAGTTTCAACGTACTCTCACCTGTGTGGTTATTCTTCCCACATGTCTCCCTGCTTCTCCTCAGACCTGTATTCCATTTCTTTCTCACATAGCAGCCAGAGGGTGAGTTTTTCAAAAATACAAATAAGGTTACTTAATTTCCTCAACTGAAGTTTTGTAAATGTCAACTGCTCTTAAAAATCCAAACTTTTATAGAAGTTTATGGGGGCCTTGAGCAATTCTACCCTCATCTTGTCCTAATATTTCCATGATTTGTTAGGTTCCAACCCTTCTGGCCTCCCTTATGTCTTTGGGATATGCCAAGCTCTTATTCTCACCTTTGGCCATTTGGGTTTCTTTCCATTTCTCTTAATGTCCTTTCTCCAACTTACCACACAGATAGCACCTGCACATTCTACAGGTTTGGTTCTAACATCACCTCCCCAGAATCACGGTTTCAGACCCCAAAGTGATTACAATCTGAAATATTCAGATATTCAATTGTATTACCTTTTTTTCTATAAGCTCCATGAAGACATTAAACTGCTCTAGATTTTCTCCACCAAGTACATTACCTAGTACCCAGCATTTTCATGGTACGTACCAGGTGTTCAAAAATATTTCTTGAATTTATTAGTAAATGAGTGAGCAAGACACTGTTCTGAAAGCAATCTAATGGTGTAGAACAGAAGAGAATCATTTTGAAACTTTAGAACAGATGAAACACTGGCTTTGTCATAATGAATACTGTCATCTTCTCCATTTTTGCAAAACTCAACCAAATGAACAAAATTCCTAATTATGCTTTTGACATGTTTTCCACATTGCTAATGAAATAAACTCAAATTACATCCCAATTTTTTCCCTCATTTACATTTAAAAATAAGGTTACATTTTTTTCTTGTTGATACAATTATCTTTAACAAACTTGGTGCTGTATTTCTATATTCATTTAGCATACAGCATGGGTTTTCTGGTTTTCAATTTCTAGAAAAGTATTTTATCAAGTGTCATGGGAGACAATTCTGCATCCTCATCCTCAAGACCTAGGCAACCACTAATCGTATTTGTGCGTCTACAGATTTTCCTACTGTGGCCATTTTATATCAATAGAATCACATAACATATGATCTTTTGTAACTGGCTTTTTTCACTTAGCATAATGTCTTCAAGGGTAATCCATGCTGTAGCGTGTATCAGTACTTCATCCCTTTTTATTACTCAATAACATTGCATTGTATGAATGTGCCCATTTTCTTCATATAGTCTTCAGTTGACGGACATTTGGGTTTATTCTACGTTTTGGCTATTATAAATAATGTTGTTATGAACATTCATGTGTATGATCTAGTTACTATAGCATCCCATATCCATCCTTTTAGTTATTCAAACCTCATTAGAGTACTTGCGACATAGGTGTAACAAAAACATATACTAAGTGTGTTTCTTTGAGGATTAGGTAAAATAATGTATAAATTAGTTATTTATAGACTAAAAAGTACTTTGAAAATAGAAAGAATTATATCTTTTTACATTATTTTCTCCTATCACTTCTGTCAGGTAACAACCAAGAACTCCTTATATCAATTTTCACCATGGGAAATATATTTTAAAAGCCAGATTTCTGTGAGAAAAGCTAGATTATAAAAGTAAAGAGGAAATAAATGTCACTATGGATGCCTAGGCACTTCTGTTAGCTCTTATTTGCTAAATACTTAATATGTCCAAAGTACCGTGGAGTAATACAAGCCATAAGACTTACTCCATGGTGCCAGTTTGGGAATAACGCATACACATGTGCAATTATTTCAAATAATTACAAATTAACAAAATAAACTTCTACATAATTTGATATGCTACATGTTTCATTCACTATATATATTCCATATTTAAAGGATTATTTATCAATACCTAGACAAGCACTCCAAAAGGGTGAATAATAACATTAAAGATATATTGGTAAAGTGGAAATGAGGATAATTTATTTAAATATAAATGGAGTGAAAAAGTTGGGAAGTTTTATAAACAATCATCATTTGTAGGTATGAAATTTAAAAAAGAGAAGACAGATGATACGAACGGATGAATGGATGGATAGCTGTAGGAATAGATTATATATTATTATATATCTTATTGTAACATAGACAAATCTCAATGATTATCAATTGCTATTCTAAACATCTTTACAGTAAATGATAAAAAGTTGAACTTTAATATAATTAAGAGGTATATATAGATTAAAATAATTTTCCAGTGAAAAGGCTCTTTTGCCCAACAGTTATTGTCTAGCCACTAAATGTATTTAACTTTAAGGGAGGTTTATGTATTTTATGACAAGTGAAAATATATTATTGTTAAATAGGTCAATATTTGAAAATCTAGGGCATTTAAAATATTTTCCCAAATTGATTTTACAGAGGCACAGCAACAAAGTATACTGAAATCCACTAGAGGGAGCTGGTATTATTTATAAAGCTTTACTACCTGACAGGAAAATAAATCCCTAAGCAAAAACGACTTTGAAGTAAAAAAAAAAGTATTTATCCTTTGCTTTATTTAGTTCATTTTCATTTTTGTAAAAATGAAAAGCTGGGAAATGAGAAAAGCTTTGTGCATCACTACATTAATTCTGGAAGTGATATTATATGGCGAATTCTTTAAATATTTACAAAGAAAAGCAATAGGATAATGTACTTTCCAACTAATTAAAGTTTTAGTAGAAAACAAACACATGTTCCTGTGCTTCCAATAACAAATTTGAGGCAGAGATGTTTTTCACAAAATTCTTTTATCTTAATGCCTTCAAACTCAATTTTACTCTATAATTCTTTGTGTGTGCACATGAACATATATATGCATGTATATAGTCAACCAAAAACCCATTACTATTTCATAAAGGTGGTCATTAATCTGTCTCTGAAAAGAATTTTTGTCTTAAAATTAAGTTGATGAGTAGAGATATTTTGGAGCAGATACTATGTATTAACATCATCTTATTAAAGCAATTCAATGAGAGACAAAAGAAACATCTTGAAAAATTTGCTACTCACATGGTATGAATTTGCATAATTGCTCCACTTTTATCTTTTATCATCAAAGGAAAAAATAGGATTTATGTAATTATAGTGATCCAGTAGTAAAATGTAGCCCAAAGAATAATTTGTCCTTTGCTGAGTTTCAGTTGCCACATGTATGCTAAAAGTATAATACTCTTCAGATAAACTGACAGAAGTATTAAAAGATGCCTAGCAAATATCCTTGTACATACAGCAAGCTAGACTTAATGAAAGCCTATTCATATGACCTCAACTGCTCTTTCATTTTCTTCAATGTCCAAAACATCTGATTTTGAAATCTACAACCCACCAAGGAGAAGCTATGCCCATACAAAACAGGTTTTATTTGTTTCTCAAAGTCACGAAATTATGATGATGACAAAAAATCTAAAGATAGCATATCTGTTACACCAGTAATTCATTCCTTTTTAATATAGGTTGTAGGGAGAATGGTTCCATGGACAGAAATTATTGTTTCATGTTAGTACTTTCTGGATTTCCCCACAAATAACCAATTTGGAAAATGTCAAGTTAGCCATTTTAGAATTTTTACTTACTTGTCTGTAGCTCTTTCTCTTTGGCCTGCACATCAGAAAAGACTTGGTTAAAATGATTTGTAAAGGCCACAAAGTCTGCATCCAGGAACATGGGTCCTTGTCCTTTCTCTTTCAGGGCTATGCTTTGAATTTTTAATCGTTCAATTTGAGGTTGAAGAGCTGAGAGCCGGTTGACTTCATCCTGTGCCATAATTTAGAGGATTGAAAGTAAATAACACTTTTACTTTGCATACATTACATTTTGCAAAAGAAGATATTACAAAGCAGTAAGGCAAGTTTAGCTTAATACCCTTCAGAAATGTCTGATAAGAAACATCCATGACCATACAGACAAGCCTCTATCACAGGCCATCAACTTAAGGATATATTGGCTCTTTGTTCAATATGTATCATCCTATATAATGATATTTAAATTTCAAGATGACATAATTTAGAGCATTAATGGGTATGAATGTGGGCAGTGGAAAAGTGCTATGAATGACCTTAAATCCTTTCCATAAATCAAGTATAGACTGCACCCCTCTTATATCAAAATTATGTGCCTTTGCTTCAAATTCTGAGCTCAACAAACAACATTTTCTCTTACATTTCATGTGTGTAAAATACAAATTATATATACCCCTACATATATGTATATGTGTATACTATATTAAATTATAAACATATTTTGATATAAATATTATATAGGTTACATACACACATATATAAAATCTATATAACACTTATATGTATGTATATACACATATGTGTGTATATACTCACACATATATATAAACATGTCTATAATCTTCTATTTTTTGTATGGTCTCATTATTTCTGACCAAACAGACAATTGCTGCTTTTTTAATTACGGTGACTGTCCAGATTTCCTCATGTTGTCCTGGCATAATTATGAGTAGCATCCTCTCTCACTCTCGGTAGCACCCTGGTTTGTATGATAAAATCAAGGAACACTGCTGTGCTGCCACTAGCTCATGTGGCTACTGGGCACCTGAAATGTGGCTGCTCCAAATTTAGATGCATTGAAATTACAAAATACGTTTAATTCAGAAGACTTAACAAGAAAAACTGAGAACATAAACTATCTCAAAGTTTTTAAATGCTGATTAAACTTTGAAATGATAATATTTTTGATAAATCAGGTTAAATAAAACGTACTATTGAAAGTCATTGACTGTTTCTTTTTACTTTCCTAATGTAGTTTCTATACCACTTAAAATTACATATGTGGCTTGAATTTGTGGCAAGCACTGTATTTATTTTGACATGCTATTCTCTACATAAATGTTTTCATGCTCCTGTTTCCAATGAAATTGGTATTTTTTTGTAATTTGAACTCAGAAGGTTTTCGCTGCTCTTCTAAAAAGTGTTATTATCACGGCTGCTTACTTATAACTCATATATACACTTTCTTTAGAAAAAACACTTAAGAATTAGTTACTATTTAATATGTAAAAAGAGGATAATTGAAATTTAAAAATTGGAACATGAGCCTATTAGAAGAAGAACAAAATGCAAAGAATTGCAGCAATTCTAAACTGAATTTAAATCTGAGCTTCCTGAAAACCAAAGTAAAAAAAAAAAAAAAAGGTTATTATTTATGGAGGCATTCATATGCTTTTGGAGAGAGAATAACTTTTGTTTTAGGATTGGCTGAGAAATTTATCACATAAATTCTGTCATAGTTGCAAGACTAATATACAATGCTACTTATTCTTACTTTTTAAAGGACAACTTTCAGAAGAATGTGTTTATGTGGTTCTAACAGTATGAGTTGATTCAGGTAAAATAATCTCTGACGAGTCAATCTTTTTGGTGAGTGAAGATTAAAGATGTTTGGCAAAATGGGGAGATGACCTGTATATCTCATTCAAATATAAATCCTTTCAAACAAGTGCTAGAAAGTTGGTACACATCCATGGATAAGAAATAAGACAAGAGGTAAAGGGTAATACTCTGTATTTATAGTACAGAAATATGTACATATACTTTGTATACTAGATTTACAAATGACAGCATTGGCATCTGCTGTGAACCATTAAGAACCTGATTTACATTTGGCCAGATGGAGGGCTGCCATTTTTCCTGTTTAGGGGGCTATAGAAAGAGCCAATATTATAGCTAACTGTGTTCTGAAAAACAAAGGGGACTTTGAAACTAATAAAACATTTGGGCAAGTGTTCAGTTGAGACCTTAACATTCTGAGAATAAATCACAGAAGATAAAATTTTCAACTGAAGTATTCAGCGTTTAAAAAGATGTCAAAAATCAGCCATTATTTCCATAAAAGGATCTGATATAGTTGGTTCTTCAGAATATGGCAACTACTTTGAGTCTGTTTCTCCTTTACAATTATATGCTCATCTCATGGAAGCCTTTGTAGTTTTCTCAGAAAAGGGTTCATGAATTTCTTCCAATTCTGAAAAGGCTCTCTAACCCCCAAAATACTAAGATCCAGTCCTGCCAACATTGGAATATGAGCTAAATATGCACTCTAATGTTATAAAACCTCTCCAAATAAAAAGAAGCACTGAGAAACATGTTATAATAATTTATTTACCTATCACTAATCACAGCAGAACAGTATATATATTTGCCCTTGTATGAATAATATTAAGCTTGTCTTGCTAAATATTTTACCTGAAGTGATTCATCAAATTGATAGGCACCAATGGGTCTGAGAAAAAGACTAAGGGGTGATAAAGACGTGACAATAGAATCTGGAACTTTGTGGCTGTATGCAGTAAAAGAAACACTTTTCACTTAGGATGACTTCCTCAATCTCCAGACAATATTTAATACATAAAACTTCTGGTGATCTCCATTTTTTCCTCAGGTTAAGATCAAGATACTAGCAGGTCCCAGAAGTCACTGATTTGTGTCAGATTTGTCTATCTTTCCCTCTTCATCTCTCCTCCAATTCCCCCGTCCATTTATGTTCAGCATTTACAATGGTCTTCAACCAGGTGCATGGCCTTTATTGTTCCCTCTCGCCATGTTCCTTCTGCCTGAAGTCTTTTGCTTCACTGTTCTCTTACCTAATCCCAACTCATCACAAAGGCATCAACTCAAATGTTCCTTCCTCAAGGAAAATGCCCTTCGTGGCCTTATCAGGCCTGATTTTCCCTGTTAGTCATTCTCCCAAAGCTCTGCACCTTTGTCCAAATCACTGTTCCTAGCACGGAATTTTAAAATATTTATTGATTACATTGCTTCATATCTCTCGCCTCTGCTTTCCATAAATACAATAAAAGCAGGGTCAATGAATGCTCACTCTAATATTCCCAAAACTTAGTGCTATGGGCTAAATTGCGTCTTCCAAAATTCACATGTTGAAGTCCTAACCATCAGTGAGACTGTATTTGGTGACAGGACTTTTAGGAGGTAATAAGGTTTACGTGAGGTCATTGGGGGTGGGGGTCCTAATCCCTTAGGGATTGGTGGCTTTATAAAAGGAGACAGAAAGAAAGAGAGAGAGAGAGAAAAATAGCTCTCTTTCTCTCTCTCCATGTATACACACAAAGGAAAGCCATGTGAGGACAGAGTGAGAAGTTGGTCATCTGCAAGCCAAGAAGAGAGCCCTCACCAGAAGATGAAGGTGAACCCTGCCAAACCTTGATCCTGGACTTTCTCGCCTCTAGAACTCTCAGAAAATAAACCTGCATTGTTTAAGCCACCCAGTCTGTGGTATGTGTTGTGGTAGCCTGAGCTGACTAATACACTCAGTATCATTCTTAGACACATTAGAGACACTGAATGTATATATTTTATGTATGAATGGATTTTGTAGGTGCTATTACTAACTACTGAGGGAATGTGTTCTCTTTCCCGGTCCATGAGAGGGCATAGTTTTAAGGGCAAGAATTTCTCAGTGCCATGCCCTCCTCTCATCTCTCTCCATCCAGGAGATTTAAAAGTTTATGTTTGAATTTTGCGGGCACAGGAAGAAACTAAGAGCCAATCACCCCAGCGGAAGTTTAAAGAAACTCCTTCCACTGGTCAGAGGAACTTGGGGAGGTAGGAATTTCTCCCAGGATAAATTCCCTTGCTTCTTCATCCACACCGGATTTCCAGCTCTCTGGAATCCCCTCCCACATGGTGGGAGCTCCCTTTCCCCTCTGGGATTTCCCCTCTGGAATCCCCTTCCACACTCTTCGTGGAAGTCTTTCTCTTCTTCTCCTTTCCTTCTCTTTTCTCTACCTAAATAAAATCACCTTTCTGCAACACTTCTTGGGCCTGATATTTACTTTTACGAGCATACAGCATACCTGCAGTGGTCCCATCGCTTATTCTTTAAAAGACTGGAGGCCAAGAACCCACAGCATTCTCTTGGGGGAGCTGTGCTTCACCACCACCCAAGAAAAAAACCTGGTTACACTACTATATCTGAATCTCAAGAATCCGGTAGGGTAACATCAGATTTTTTTTTTTTTTTGCAAGAAATAATGTATTTGCATTATTCCTCTGATTCACAGGAAAACGGCATGGGTTCTATTCTAAAATTATAAAATGTATCTAAATGTAGAAATTCCTTAGATGTGTGTATTTGCCTAATAAGTCAAGTGACTTATTCAAGATATTCTTATCCAAAAGTATACTTTCTGTGTTTGTTTATTTCCTCAGCAAACTAATGCAAGAACAAAAAACCTAGTAATGCTATAGGTCCAATATCGGAAGAAGAACCAAGTCCTTCAGTTGTTTTTCTCTTCAAAACAGCTTTGAATTTCTCATCACTTTTTAGGTCCAATCACTTTTCTAAATCAATCCTGTCACCTTTGCATGTCTATTCTACCTTTATTTAAACAATTCTTTTTAAAGTATGCAAATGAATCTCCATTCCTTGTCTTTTGTATTAAATATGATTATTTCGATGTATCATTAAAGGTTCATCCTAGAAAGGTTTTAGTCCATCCTCTAATCAGTTTCTCATTCTGCATGAAAAGTACGTAACTCATAGTAACAACGAAAACAGTTTAGGCTATTTTCATTATTATACAGCTCTTGTTTTCTTCCACTTGAAGGCATAATTATTTCATCTTTTTTTCAGGCCCTTATGTCCATTTACATCTTGTTTGCCCCTCCAGACCAGCAGACTGACATTTACAGATTACAGTTCCTTGTCCTTTGCCTTACGATTCAGTTTAGTCAGTGAGGAGCCCTGACAAGATTCTGGAGGCAGGGAAAAAGGTGAAGTAGGGTGTTTATTTTTCTGACTCCATTTCTATGAGGATTCCTTAAGCTGACCATGCTGCTTTTACCATGAGGATCTGACTCTCTCCTCCTAAATTTCTGTAACTTTACTATCCCTGATCCTTTCTGGCCTAAAAGAGGTAACAGCTCTGATGGTGGGTTACTACACTATCCCATGTGGTTCCTCTGTACTCCAGCCACATTTAAAAAAATATCTCTTTGTAAAGAAATCTTCCTCAAAGTATCCTAACTTGAGAGGTCCATCAGTTTTAAATATTTTCCTTATTTATCCAATTACATAGCATCCAAACTTGTTATTAATCCGTGTTCTAACTATTTGCATGAATTCCACTTTTTCAACCTATGACTAGCTTTCACTTGTCACAAAGGAAGACTTCCAAAGTATGGGCCATTTTTTTTATTGGATACATGTGGTTTCCACACTCCTAAACTGCCTCATGCTTTTGCAAACCGACACAATCAATTAACTGTGTGTAACTATGCCAAATACAATTGTAGAATCCGGGTATCTATGTATAACCTATTTCAACTGATTTTCATTGATTATATTTCATCTTTATTGTGCTTAGCAAAATCCTTACATGGTGAAAGTTTCATTACTAAATACTTTGTTCCTGTCTTTTTGGAAATTGCCAAGAAATACCTATTGATTATGCTCCAAATGGAAGGAGAAAAGATCCTTACCTTACAAATTTTTAATTGACTTTTAATTGCTGCTGGCTCTGATGGTGTGGTGGGTTGGATTTTCAACCAGTTTTCAGCAGTAGTTGTCATCTGCTCCAATTGTTGTAGCTGATTATAGAAAGTGATGATGTTGTTCTGATACTCGAGCCAGTTAAGTCTCTCACTTAGCAACTGGCAGAATTCGATCCACCGGCTGTTCAGTTGTTCTGAGGCTTGTTTGATGCTGTCGGCATTAACACCCTCTAGAAAGAAAAAAAAAATTAAATATATCCCCTGAACCCACAGACTGAAAGAAATGATCTGAAAGCCAACACATCCTAATTATAAAAGTATTCACCATATGAATGATTTCAAACCAAATCAATTATTTACTAAGATACAGATGTGTAAATATGATTTTAGATAATTCATTGTGAATTACTAGACTTGCGCCACAACAAATAATATCAATGCCATCAAGTAATGAATAAAAAGACATAAGATGTAGAAAAGTAGAATATACTTAAATAAAAGTTTAAATAAAAACAAAAGTGCTCAAAGCTCTGATGGTAGCTGGAAGGTTGATCATGAACAAATAACATTTTGGATATTTTCAGATACATTTTAAATATCAGGCATATTACTCAAATATACTTCCCCAAACTAATTTACATTTTTAATTTTAAAAATGGGCTTGGAAATTCATAGTATTTTTATAGTTTTAAAAAGGGGAAAAGAAATTACCCAAAATTAACTATTCTTTATTTCTTTTATAGAAGACTACAAATAAACAGATTGCCCATGGACCAAAGGAATTAAAACAAGTACTAAGAAAAATAACCTTTCTAATATGAAATATTTTTAAATTTATAAATGTAGAAGTTGATCTGAAAGTTTTACAACCATCTATACTAATACCAAATCCAGAAAACGTTATCAAGAGAAAAATGGAAACACAAGCACATCATTATCACCATCACCCTTCTGGAGTACTACTATGTACCACGAAATGTACTATGTCATTTCATATACAATGAATGCCAGTACAAGTACGTATTATTCTATACATAGCATGAAAGCATGGCAACATCATGCTATGCTATGGATTAAAATATTCAAACTCTCTAAAGTTAGTTTACAAAATTTAGAGTTTCTTAGATTTATTAGCTTAGTTTTCTTAATAAATGACATGATATAAAAAAGAAAATAGATTGATACCACTCATTTTAAAACATAGCTACATTAGCACTGATATCTTTTTTATACTTTTGAAATACTGAATATTTAAATGTTTTATATTCCAACATTGACCTACAGGGATAACAAGAGATCATAAAATCACTTTAAGTTTTTTTCTCTAGGTTAAAATACCTAAAAGGTAAAAGAGTAGGCTGGTAGTAGAAGAGTTGGTTGTCTAAGAGAATCTACTTTTATAAATGTTCATCTTACTTAATTTTCTGATAATATGAATTAGTTAAAGGGAAGATAAGTTCTTATAAAGTCTGAAGAACGTCTCTAGAAACATAAGGCCTGTGGTTTTGCTAACTTGTACATGTCTCCCATTTTATCCTTTCAAAGACTAAAAAATACATATAGATGTGAATTCAACAACTATATTATTTTATCCTCTTGCACTTCCCTCTGCCCTGATATTCTAATGTTCTATTTGTCAAAATGATATTAATAGTGCAAAACCATGTCCCTCAATTCATTTTAAACACAAATATAACTTTACTAATTTCAAAGTATAATGCTACTAAAGATAGCAGTGAAGGAAACAAACTTTGCAAATAATATTGGCAATTTTTTCCCCTTCTTCCCTAATACATTTTTAATGAGATACAATGGAAATAATAGAGTGTAAAAAGACAGTATGTACATAGCTCCATATATCTAACTATAAAAGAAGTCCGTGGTTTGTATGAGAAAAATATTCTAGCATACTCCTAATATTTAAGGAAGCAATTGGTCTTATTGAGACATCTGAACATGTGTTGTGATATGCTGTTTTTGATTATTAGATTTTAAGGAATGATAAAAAATTGTACAAAATATTGTTAAGGGATGCCATTAAGTAACTGCTGTTATAAAATGACCACATTTGGTATAAAGTATAAGAGAAGCATATGAAACTTCAATCACATGGGCACTTCATTTGAAAAAAAGTATTATGATAAAACGTTAACATGTCTGGAAAATGAAACGTTATAAACATACAGGGGAGAATTTTTAAATTATGTTAGTTAACAAAAAATGTGGCATGGATGTAAATGATCAGATATTTAGGAGAAATATTTTCAGCATATGCTTAACTTGAACAAGAAGTTAGAAGAAGAAAGTCCATGAAGGGTAAAAAGTCAGCATAAACCAGGCATTAAATAGGCAAAAAAGAAATGGTAAATTAAATTAAAGGGACTGATAGACTGATGGCTGGACTGAGTCTTATTTAACCTTTGTCTAAATGATAAGGGAACATAGAGAGAAATCACTTTGTGTCCCTGAGACAGGTCAACCATACGAATCGCAGCAAATGAAAAAATAGAACTATAAGTTTATTTTCAGTATGGATATGGTAATTTTGTAAAATGATAAAACTATAGTGAAGTACCAACAGATTCTGCAGTGTCTATTAAAATCTAGGGATAGGTTTTAATGAGTCACTGTTGATCATTATACAAAACTCTTGTGTTGTGCCCCAAAAAATGTTGCATCTATATGTCACAGTAAAAGAAATTTAAGTGATGGATAAAAGTCAACTTTGTAAAAATTCATAACACTGAAATTTATAATATGCTCTACTTATTTGCATATTAAACTTTATAACTGAATGCAGGCTATTAAAATGCAGTAATAGGTAAAAGAACAACTTCTGTATTAGCATAAAGGGGGAGGCAGGCACAAAGGCAGAGATATGGCCAGGGAGAACTTTGGTGTTAAAGAGACCAAAGTTCCAATTTGACACCCCTTACTAGATGTGTGAAATGAGTTCAGTTATTTAATCTCACTGGATCTCATTTTTCTCATCCATGAAATAAGGATTAAAAATAGAATTGACCTCATAGGATACTTATCAGGGTTCTGAGTTAACATATGTAACTTATTTATAACAAACTGTGACACATACTAGGCAACCAAGACATAGTAGACAATGTCATATAGAGGAAATGAAAAAGAATATTCAGAAAATAAGAAGAGACCAGATCTCTTGTGTTAAAACTAGGGGGAGAGGAAGTCTTCTTAATGACTGAAACAGGCCATGTATAAAAAGTTAATAATACTGTTTTAAAATTAGTCCTAATTATATGTAATATAGGACTAATATGGTACATAAAAGGTGTATTTATATATTTTTTAAAGAAGTTATATCAATAACCAGGGATCCTTTGAGCACAGGAGTTTGAGGCTGCGGTGAGCTATGATTGTATCACTGTATTCTAGCGTGGGCAACAGAGAAAGACCCTGTCTCCAACTAAAATAAAAATAAAAAGTTTATTTGGGAATCCTGGAATATTATGCCGCATTTATAATCATTTGAGAAGGAATTTATAAAGAAACCAAAAATTATAAAATAAAACAAAACAGAATTTTCTAGATGTTACTAGAAATGACAAAATGTCGGCCAGAGATAATCGGAAGTCTTGTTATGAAAGATTTGCATGCAAACACTGTATTAATTCAAAACTCCTCTAGAAAATGTCTTCTCTGGCAGTATCTGATAGAATTCTCAGCTTAGGGTAGAAAGAGAATAACTACAGTGTACTTATGAACTCACTCAATACCAAATCAATAGTGTACTCTATATGAATATAAACATTATGGGACCAGTGTACACAGAAGCAAAGCCACACACAATCAAGCACACAATCTCTCTTGTGCCAAATTTGCTTTAAAATATTTGGGCAGGAGATGGGGAGCACTGTCGCATGTCACATTACTTAATGTACCATTCTTAATTAAAGTTAGAAATGCCATTACTTCAACTTTATGACTTAATTGACCATCTATATGCCAGGACTACTGCTGATTTTCTAAGAAAGTCCCTTAAAAGTTTTCTAGAATAAAAGAGTTCAAAGTGTTTTCCAAGTAAATATTCACATACGAATAATTTTACTATTATATATGTAATTGTTTAATGTGTATTTCATAGAATTATGCTCCTTAGTGCAATGGAAAATTTTAAGTTTTGTAAGCGTTTGTAAGTGTAAATATCTGCAAAGTTTTAAGAATCAATCATCTGATCATCTGTTTTCTAATTTTGTGTTAGCTATTTAAGAATACAAATACTAACACACCAGGCATTACGAACAATACTTATGGAAACCATTTTGTTGCAGCACATTAGAATCTCCGGGATAATGGATCATAATCCATTCACATCTCATATTCTAAACAACCCCTGAAATAGTCTATGAATAAATATATTGCACCCAGAGGAAATGGATCATTACTTGAAGTGCATCCATTAATTTTATTACTTGTGTACAGTGCATAACAGACTGTTAGAATAATTTTAATTGTGCACCACCTTCCATGCAAGTGCTTCAAAACTGCCACTTAAAGTGAAGTATTCCTCATCAAGTATATTCATCATTAGCCATGAAGCTAGGCTAGAATAATGCGAAACCAGGGTGTCCAGAGCTCTTGAATTAAAAGAATATTTGAAATAGAAACTTAAAATAAAGCTGCTAATAAAGAGTCTCCTATTTTTGTTGCATTTTAAGTGAGGGTTATTACAAGTCCATTTAGCATTGACTATAATAGCCTAAAATGTAATAGAGATATATTCAAAACCCATGAAGTCAAGTTTTTAGGCTAAATTTTAGAGGCTTCTGTGACCACACTGACTTAAATATAATAGTTTTTAAAAATTAATGGTATATATAAAAGTAATACCCCCCAGTGAGGACAATATAAATTTTACTAATATAGCCCTTTTGCTTTTTTTATTTTCAAACATCATAAAATTAGAAAAAAGTCAGATTTTTACTCATGTTTGTTTTTGCCATTCATTGTCCACAACAACAGTGACAGCAATGGTCTCTTCCTTTCACACACATGGACACACACATGCACATGCCTGCACATGCAAGTTCACCCGCGTACGCACGTGCGTGCACACACACAAACACAGAGGCTCTTCCTTTTGGAGATTAGAGTTAAACCAAGAAAAATGTGCCTGTCAATTAACAACATTTACTGAATGTGAACTCTGTGTAGAGCATTATACCAAGTGTCATGTGGAGAAAAAGGAAATATAAATCAAACTGCCCAGTACTGAGGAAGGAATAAAAGAAGAAGAAATACGTGCAACTGTGGAAGGCTACTCATTCATGATGGAGGGGCTGGGCTACTACAAATGGTACAATCTCCGTGACCCATTTGTATACAGACTATTTGTAAAATGTCTTGCTATTAAAATATGTGAATAGAAGAGATGCTGTTACTAAAAATCTTTCCAGTGATCATGACAGTTTTAGCTTTCAGATGAGCCAAACTGACTATAATCTCTACCCTCACTCATCTGACAAAATGCTGTTGCCCAAACTCAAATAACATAATTCACGTGAAATTATCTAATGAGCTATGAACCAAAATAAGAGAAAAAAAAGATAGTTACTTGGTTAATGTTATGGATAAGAAGAGCCCTTGTCAGTGTTATCATTCTCTGCTATTTAATTACAACAGTTAACATACTTATCATTAGGTATCACCTTAAACACTATAATCTAGCACTCAGGTAATGATAGTTTTGAGATGTTCTTTAGTCTAATATACTAATAATTACCACTTTTATTTAAACATGTCCTTAATGTGATTGTCTTTAGACTCTTAATTAACATGGAAAAAATTACACATAGCAATTGAAAATGAACTACAATTTAATGTAGAAAACACCACTAACCCTATTAGATAATTATAGTATTTCCTCTAGAAATTATGGTGAAAGCATCTTATAAACTAAAGGAGAACCTGAGCTATGCTTATATAGGTTTTCAAATAAGTGTTTTGATATGATTATATTTGGGTAATTTCAGTATTAATATGGAAAACCACTTTATCTAAACTAGGCTCTTTGTGTTATACCTGATTGATTAGACGGCATGTACTCATGCAAGAACACTATTTTACAAAAGGGATGAAGTCTAATCCTAAATAGATTAAAATAGACAACATATGTTTAGGTATAATCACATGTATATTATTTTAGTCCTAGATATTCAAAAATTCCACAATCTCAATAATAGACTGAAAGGCCTTGGTCTTGATAAGCGTCAGTTTAAAAAGTGCTCAAATTAAAATAGTAGAAAAGCATTATTACTAAGGAATACTATTAAAGCATGAGAAAGATTCCTTACTATATTTATTAGCTAAATTTTTCTAAATTTCTAAATTATTTACAACATTTTGCATTGAAATTAAGAAATGTAAAAATAAATAAAGTTATATTACATCTTTCAAAAAAAAATAAAGAATTTGCAAACTCCCTTTTCTATATACACAGCTACAGGAACATAGAAATATATCACTAGGTACCTGATCTAGCCTTTCACTTGCCCTAATGAAGTTAACAGTTTCTTGTGACCAGGGTTATGATCTTAATCTTACATATTGATGACAAGCTGCATGAAAATGTTATCTATCCAAAAATGTCTCTAGTTAAAAGAGGTACTTTGCACCATCCAATATTCTGTCATATTTATCCAACCAATTACTGTTGAAATAAGAACAGTAAATTAATTTTAATGTTAGTTCAAACAAAAAACACAGCTAAGATAGAAATAAATCAGTTAAAAATTATTCCATGCCAAAATGCTAGATTCTTTTTTAGTTAAAACTCTTCCTTTAGTAGCTTCTCTTTTTAGTCTATCATCGTGAAAGATCACTTATACTCTGACCAAAAAAACTGGAACAACCATAAGGCAAATGTCCATGTATAGTTTTAAAGTAGGCAAGCAATTTGACCAACTCCTATCTTTGGTTAAAAAGTCCAAATAATTTAGATCTCTATCAACTCTTAATATATAAATTATTACTATAAAATTAACAATATGGTTAACATGAACTGTTTTAAAATTCTACATACAAATATTCACATTTGATAAAATATACTCAAAATGAAAATTATCTTCCAATTGATCATAACTTCTATATGACACTGAAAAACTGTACATGTTACTGGACATATTGTTTCCAGGACATACAACAGATTTTTAACAATACTTTGCAACATCAAATGAGGGTCCCTTCTACATTGTAACCATGGTAAATTTTGTACTTTCAACAACCATAACATCCTACCCTGTCTTCTTAGCACATTTCTTAAATTCTTTCAAGAAATTGCCTTCAGGACAAATAGATTTTGTTTTCTGCATTACTTAAGTGATGTTAAATCTTCGTTGCTTCATAGAGATTTAGAAACAGACAAAAATCATTTGGAAGGAAATATGCCTGATGTACCATTTCAGGTCAAAACTAAAGTAAAATTCAAGCTATGAGAAATTATTTTTTCCATCTTGGAATTTCATTCTGAAAGCAAATTGAAGAGTTATGAAATTATTCTAAATTTTTAAAAAGTAATGTAACCTTAGGGCAAATTATTTTGAGTAGAAAATTCAGTTTGGTATGCATGTACCAGTATAGATACACATAAAATATAGTTCATAGAATTTTTGAAAATATTTAATAGCTATATTTATGTTATTCTACGTATTTTTACAGCATGAATGTATGTTAAATGTTTTCATTGTAGTAAGCATACATCAAATTTATATACAAACATATATATACATATATTTATAATATATATATATTATTAGTGGCATAATAATATTCTACAAGAGTGATTTATCTTTTTTATTTTTTATTTTATTTTATTTTTTTTGGGGGGGGGACAGAGTCTAGCTCAGTCGCCCAGACTGGGAGTGGAGTGGCATGATCTCGGCTCACTGCAACCTCTGCCTCCAGCGTTCTCCTGCCTCAGCCTCCTGAGTAGCTGGGATTACAGGTGCCCACCACTACGCCCAGCTACTTTTTTTATTTTTAGTAGAGACAGGGTTTCACTGTGTTGACCAGGCTGGTCTTGAACTCCTGACCTCATGATTCGCCCGCCTCAGCCTCCCAAAGTACTGGGATCACAAGCGTAAGCCACTGCGCCAGGCCAAGAGTGATTTATCTTTATCTTAATTTTTGACGAAACTACACATGGCTAAAAGGAACAGCTATTTGCATGAGGTCCTAAATGAAGTACACTGATTCAGCTCTCATTTTCCTTTCTATTAAAAAAAAAGGCAAGAGCGTATGTGTCTTGCATGGTTGTGAGATTTATTATATCTCCATAGCCTAAGCTTGGGAAGGAAGATTCTGGACTTAGAAATTTAAGTGCTTTAATGCAATAATTGTTGGAATTCTAGTTTACAGAAAACTTAATTTGTCTTTCAGCTTCATGAGCCACACCAGTTAACTCTAGTTTTGGGCTCTATACTAAAGGAGCTATTATGATTTAAGGTAGCAGTCCCTCTGAAATACACCTGAAGAGGTACTCCAGGCACTTAGTGTGTGTCTAGCTTATCTCACAAATTGCACAATTACAGAAAATAAATATTATGCAATTTGTTCTTTGAAAGACAATAGAAGAACAAATAGATAAGTTACAATATTTGAGCCTTTTTTTAGTAATTTCATAAATTGTTTTATTTAATGGGGAAACAGAGTTATGGTTATTTTAAATAGTCCTCCTAGTTATGACCCAAACTTCAGCCTAATGATATATCAGTTAGACCATATCTTTAAAGGTAGAACAAATGGATAGCATAAAATTTGATAAATAGAGTCAACCAAACAGGAGTGTCTCAAATCATCTACATGCCTCTAAAAATTAGAACTGTGAGGGAAATAATCTGGAAAACTAATATTGTCACTGCATATAGTTTTACTTACCAAAAATTCAAAATCATTCCCTTAATTTCTAAATGTTTAAATTATTTCTGAATAATTCAGTGTATGCTGCTATCAGATGATCTAAAATGAGGTAGCCTTGATATATAATTATGAAATTAGACCATTTAAAGTATAGCTCTTGCATCAGCTTATTAAAATGAAAAAGTGGTAACAGTTTCTAGGGGGAACTTACATAACAACTTGAAGAATATTTTAACGTCACATAATTTTATTTAACATGAATATGCTGTTAAATTCATCAGTTAAAATTACCAAGTAACATACATGTAAATAAAAATCTATTAATATTTTCATTTTCTGTTATTTAACTTGTTCACTCAATTCTCAGCTGTAACATTTGCTTGTTTTCATTTTTAACCAAATACAGTCAGTCATGGGACTCATTAGAAGAAGAAAATGAATTGATTTCCTAGGAGACCATTGAACTTTTTAATGTCAAAATTGCAATTAAGGCAAAAAAAAAACTTATACACAGAATTTATGCCCTCAAATGCAGGCAGATTCTGGGAAAAGCTGACATACACAACAAAAACATTTGTTATATTTATTTATGATGTTCTTGTAAACCTATGTTTTGCAAAATGAAAAATAATCTTATTTGGAAAGAGCATTATCTCTGATTTTCATAAAATTACTTTTGCCTGGAAATACAGTAGTATAGCAATGACAATTTGAAAGAAGGTTGTTTACATATCATGTCAATGACAAATTTTGTACACACAGCTTTCAAGGCACTGAGTATTAACATAGATTAATTTTAATTTATTCTTGAAAAAGAAAGACAAACGCTTTGCTAGCTTTGTGCTTTTATCTCACTTCAAAAAGTTAAAAAGTAAGGGTTATCCCAAAGAGATCTTTTTTTAAATGAGAGAAAGTGATAAAAAGTAACAGAAAATGTCACATATATTATTAGGAAACAGAAATGACAGTAAAAACTTTCCAGAGGATTTTAGTCTGTTTGGAAAAATATACTGCAAAAATGATTTAAAAATCAGATTATGATCACTTTTACATATATAATGTGATTATTAACATTATCAAATTTCTGTAAACCTTATTTTTTTAAATCATTTGGACAAATGCTAGCAGGATTTGCATTAAAAGTTATTTCCCTGCAACAGATTGATGAAATATTCTACCACATCCCATTTTCTTCCAATGGACTCAAAGTTGAATTTCTCCTAATAATTTGCTTAGCATTAAAAAAGAATAAAAAACATACGAACTCCTTTTAATTTAAATTTGCATTCAAGAAGTACTGGTCTGATATAATTCAGCTGATAAATATGAACCTATGTGTTTATAAAATCCCTAAGAAGATTATCTAAATCAACTTGTGTAATTACCATTCACCATCTGTTCCACCAGGGCCTGAGATGATCTGCTGGCATCTTGCAGTTTTCTGAACTTCTCGGCTTTTTCTCGCTCTATGGCCTGCAGCATGATAGCAAAGGTGAGTATTTCAATACAAGGACTGTGAATCTACACAATAATTATAACTTCTACTTGCCCTTCCAAGCCTTAAGATAATTCACTCTTTCTGCTTATCTTGTGAATCTAAAGACTTTTCTTCTCAAAACTTTTGCCATCAAAAACATCAAAATGGCAATAAAAGCACAAGCTATTTTCATGACTTGCCACAATTTTTAATTATAAGATTTCCACTCAACTTTTTACATTATAGTTTCTGATACATTTCAATATAAGACTGCAAAAAATAAAAAGGCATTCATAACAATGAAATATAAAATGTCAAGAAACTAAAATGGAATTTATCCTTTAAAGATAAAGCATTGAAATTATGCCTAATAAGTATATAGGCAGTATTAATAATCAAATTGAGAATCCAATATGTAGATAAAATGGAAAAAATAAACTAGAATAAATAATTTAGCAGAAATATGAATATATATATTTAAATACAAGTCAATAGGTTAATTTTTCCTTCAAAAATAATCCAAGTATTCTTATATCCAAAGAAGACTAGATTGTTTCAAAGAACTTTCTAAATTCCTTTATTTATCCTAAGAGTTAAATTTTGAACAACAAATACAAAATCATGTAAGTTAATAATAACCAGTATTTCACACTGTTGAGTTAGGTAATAATATTACTATGGAGACATAAATTTTAAACCACGATACAGTAGAACTACATTACTATAATCATCAAGAAGATGTGACTTTCACAATGTGTATGTCCTAAAACATAGCTATTCAAAGAAAAACTATAATGCAATTAAAATCTAGTAAGAATAACATGTCTGTGACTTAACAATAATATTATAACAAATTTCTCTCAAATTTGAGCAGAACGTTATTCTACATCAGACTATATTTTAAAACTTTATTTACATCCACAAATATCTAAAAAAATATTTCCAGGTATAATACTGGAGTACAGATGGGAGAGCAAATAAAAGATACATGCACAATCTACATCATTGTTGGGTAGAAATTTGTGCAAGGATGGAAATGTTCTATATCTGTTATCCAATACAATAGCCAATAACCACACATGTATTGAGCACTTCAAAGGTGGTCAGTGTGACTGAAAATAATGAATATTTAATTTAATCAAATTTTATTTATTTTAATCAATTTAAAAGTTACCTGTGACCAGTGTTAACTATAATTGTACAGTGTAGATCTAGTATATTCCTTTAAACGCAAATAGTTAGACGATAGTCCCATAATACCAGCTACTCAGAAGGCCTAGACAGGAGGATTGCTTGAGGCCAGGGATTTGAAAACAGCCTAGTCAAAATAGGGAGACCTCCATTTCAAAAAATATATATAACAATTAAAAAAAATTAGTGAGGCATGGTGTCATGAATCTGTAGTCCCAGCTACTCAGGAAGCTGAGGCAGAAGGACTGCTTCAGCCCAGTAAGTCTGAGGCTGCAATGAACTACGTTCATGTCACTGCACTCTATCCTGGCCGACAGAGAGAAACTTTGTCATATAATATAGCAATATCAGAAATAGTTTCAGAGAAAAAGTAATCATCTAGACAAGACTATTTACCAAGCACATTAAATTATGGAAATGCTTAGACAATAATCCATATATTTTTACATATCTGAAAAGACTCTCTAATTTAAAGAAATAGCTATAAATTAATGAAAGTTTTTTTTTTTTTTTTTTTTTTTTTTAAGATGGAGTCTCACTCTGTCACCCAGGTCAGAGTGCAGTGGCACAATCTCTACTCACTGCAACCTCCACCTTTCAGGTTCAAGCAAGTCTCCTGTCTCAGCTTCCTGAGTAGCTGGAATTACAGGTGTGTGCCATCACGCCCAGCTAATTTTTGTACTTTTAGTAGAAACAGGGTTTCATCATGTTGGCCAGACTGGTCTCGAACTCCTGATGTCTTGATCTGCCCAACTCAGTCTCCCAAAGTGCGGGAATCACAAGCATGAGCCACTGTGCCTGGCGTGAATGAAGGTTTTTATAAAAATTTATTTTAAAGAGTTTTGTAAGTGGGAGACCTGACAATATCTGACTTCAAGTCTTAATATAAAATTGCAGTAATCAAGACAGAGTAATATTGGCAAAAGAATAAACAGGTAAATCAATGGAACGAAAAAGAAAGTTCAGAAATAAACCCATATAAATATAATCGACTGATCTTTGACAAAGAAACAAAGGCAATACAATGGAGAAAATGTCTTTCGACAAATGGCCCTGAACAATCCAACATCTACATGCAAAAAAAATGCTGTAGACATAAACCTTACACCCTTCTTTGTTTAAATTCCAATTAACTTATTTTCATGTTATTCATTGGATCAATTTCATTGGAAGTTTATACTCTTGATGGTGAAATAGCTGACATTATTGTGAATTTTATCACAAAATCACCTGAAAATTTCAACATTTAATATATTCCTTGTAAAAACAATAACATGGGCTGGGTGCAGTGGCTCATGCCTGTAATCCCAGCACTTTGGGAGGCAGAAGCGGGTGAATCACCTGAGGTCAGGAGTTCGAGGCCAGCCTGGCCAACATGGTGAAACCTTGTCTCTGCTAAAAATACAAAAGTAATTAGCTGAGTGGGGTGGCAGGCGCCTGTAATCCCAGCTACTCAGGAGGCTGAGGCAGGAAAATCGATTGAATCCAGGAGACGGAGGTAGTAGTGAGCCGAGAACACGCCATTGCACTCCAGCCTGGGCGACAGAGTAAGACTCTGTCTCAAAAATAAATAAATCAATAAATAAAATAAATTAACATCAAGATATATTTTGGTGGAACACAGCATTATGGTTAAAAAATCATGTGTTCTTGGGTACATATGGACATAAAGATGGGAACAAGAAACACTAGAGACTGCTAGAGTGGAGAGGGAGTGAGGGGGAAAGGGCCAAAACACTAGCTATGGAATATTATGCTCAGCGCCAAACCTCAGTGTCACACAATATCCCCATTTAACAATCCGGCACATTTATGCTTGAATACAAAACAAAAGTTGAAATTATAAAAAATAAAATGAAAATGAAAAAAAAGTACCAAAAATAAATACGATGTTTTCACTGAATTTAGAAATTTGTGTAACTGCTTGAAAGCAATTGTGGTGTTTATAATTCATAAAATTAATTCAAAATGAATCAATCACAGACTCTAGAGTAAAATGACAAACTATAAAACTCCTAGAAGATAGCATATGAGAAAACAGAGATGACTTTGTGTTTGTTGATAGTTTTTCAGGTACGCCACCAGAGGGATGATCCATGAAAGAAAGAATTAGTAAGTTGAATACTACTGAATTAAAATGCTCTGCTCTGTGAAAGATGCTGCCAAGAGAATGAAAAGAAAAGCCACGGACTCAAAGAAAATATTTATAAAAGACATTATCTGGTGAAGAATTATTATCCAAAATACACAAAGAACTCTTAAAACTCAGTAACAAAATCAAATTAAAATACAGGCAAAAAACCCTAACAGACACCTCACCAAAGGAAGTGTGCGGATGGCAAATTACAAATGAAAATGTGTTCCACAATAATGGGATTGCTGGGTCGAATGGAATGTCTATTTCCAGGTCCTTGAGGAATCGCCACACTGTCTTCCACAATGGTTGAACTAGTTTACACTCCCACCAACAGTGTAAAAGTGTTCCTATTTCTCCACATCCTCTCCAGCATCTGTTGTCTCCAGATTTTTTAATGATCGCCATTCTAACTGGTGTAAGATGGTA